>AWWV01009002.1:0-59534 GCA_001974805.1 Corchorus capsularis
ATTTACTTTGTTTTGTCTTAATATTTCATGTTGGGCTTTGCATGTTATTTTGGGCCCGTTGAGCAATTTTTGGGTGTTGTTATGTGATTTGGGCTTGTACTTCCAATGTAGTTACATTTGGGCCTAAAGTATGACCTTAAGGATATTTTAAGTCTAAGTATAATCCATATAGACATTTTCTCATTAAATAAATGAATCAAAAGATAGAATTTAGGAATAGGTGCATGTGCATTCATATTTAATTTCCATACTTATATTGTTGTTACCATGATCACGAGACTAAAATTAAAATGATTCCCGTGAAGGGAAAGGAGGACGGCTCATTCATGTGTGTCTGAGTTTGCTCGACTTCTCCTGGAGGCTTGGAAATTTCCTGAGGTCGTTTACCATTTATTGGGAGGCGGCCAAAGGTGTTCCTCATATAATTGATGGGTAATTAATCTCTAATCGGAAAACATGCATCATGTGCACTCATGAATTTAGGGTTTGGACTTAATAATTTCAATTGATTCAAAAAGAAAAGAAAAAAAAAGAAGAAAAAATTGAAATTGAAAAAGAATAAAGCTATTTTTTTAAATTAAAAAAAATTAAGAAGAGTTTGTACTTGAGAATTGTTCTCTTTTAGTTTTTCAAAGAAAAATAAAAAAAATTGAGTCTTTCAAAATTAAATAAAAAGGTTTTCAAAAATCCAAAAAAAAATTACAAAAATTCAAAATCAAAAAAAGGAATTTCATCACAAGTTTTCAAAGTATTCAATTTAGGTCTTTTCAAATTGGGAGAGTTCCCATTAAGTTTTCAAAGTGTTCAATTTAAGTATTTTCCAAACATTCAAACAACTTTTTTTTCAAATTGAGTCGTTTTAACGGTAAGTTTTAAAGAAAATCCTCATCATGAGGAACCCAAAAAGAGAACAAACATTAAACGGGAAAGTTCCCAACATTCCCATATTTCAAAATCCAAAATCCATTTTTGCTTGTTTATTTTCTTTCAAAGATTAATAAAAGAGTTTAATGGCATGAAAACAGTTAGGAATAAAGACAACCAAAAATAGAAACCCACAGCTAATTCTAGACTAGTCAGTGCCGTCTTTTTTACGGGCGTCGTGGGGGTGCTAATCCTTCCCCACGCGTACCAGACTCCCGAACCTTTAAAGACTCTGGTTAGAAGACCGTTTATTAGGTTTAGTGTTACCTTCGCCAAGCTTAGGTTAACATTAGACTTAATAATCTGATAGGTGGCTAATCACACCTAGGTTAAAAAAGATTAGTGGCGACTCCATTAGTTTTTAGTTTTTTTTAAGTCGTTAAACGGTAGGGTTCGGTACCCCCCGGACGTTGCGACACTCTTCTGAGACAATCCTAACAATCCTTGTGATCTATCATGGAATATTTCTATCCCCATCACATAGGATGCCTCACCAATATCTTTCATTTCAAATTTGTTAGAGAGAAACTTCTTTACATCATGTAACAACCCAACGTCATTAGTAGCAAGAAGAATATCATCAACATATAGGACTAATATAATGAACTTACTCCCACAGACATTCATATAGATACACCGATCAACGGTGTTTTCTATAAAACCGTATGACTTTATGGTATCGTTGAACTTAAGATACCATTGTCTGGAAGCTTGTTTCAGTCCATATATTGACTTCTTTAACTTACACACCAACTTTTCTTTTCCTGTGGTCGAAAAACCTTCTGGTTGGTCCATATATACCTCTTCTTCCAAGTCACCATTTAGAAAGGCGGTATTTACGTCCATTTGGTGAAGCTCCAAATCATAATGAGCCACCAAAGTCATAACAATCCTTAAAGAGTCTTTCTTTGAAACTGGAGAGAAAGTCTCTTTGTAGTCAATGCCATCCTTTTGAGTGTAACCCTTGGCGACAAGTCTGGCCTTATATCTTTCTATGTTGCCTTTCGAGTCTCTTTTGGTCTTAAAGACCCATTTACAACCAACTCGTTTTGAACCTTCAGGGAACTCAATTAATTCCCAGATTTTGTTGTCATCCATTGATTTCAACTCTTCTTTCATGGCATTTAACCACTTTTCGGAATTGTTGCATTCCATGGCTTGTTTGAACGAGACTGGTCATCACCAATGCTCAAGTCACATTCATGTTCAATTGAGTAAACCTCAAAATCCTGCGAAATAGCTGGTCTTCTTTGCCTTACAGACATCCTTAATGCCACTTCTTGTGGTTCATTTGTCGTTTGCTCAATTTCAACTTGTACATTATTTGCTGGTTCATCTTGTTGATTTGGAGGATCAACACCTTCATGTTCACCTTGTGGGTTTGTAACATGAATTCGTTGTTCTCGTACGTTGTGCAACTGAGATACAACGAGAGGAACAACAACTTGATGAGAATCATTAGACGTAGGGATTCCACCCTGAATTTCTTTAATGTCCACTTTTCTTTGTTCTCCACTCCCATTGAACTGACCATTCTCAATGAACCTAGCATTCCCAGACTCAATTATTCTCGTACTATGGTTAGGACAGTAAAATCTATAACCCTTTGACTTTTCTGGATAGCCAATGAAGTAACCGCTAATGGTTCTTGCATCAAGCTTCTTTTCATGTGGATTGTATATCCTTACTTCTGCCGGGCATCCCCAAACATGTAGGTGCCTCAAACTAGGTTTCCTACCTGTCCATAGTTCATAAGGTGTCTTAAGAACTGCTTTACTATGAACCCTGTTTAGCAGATATACAGCAGTCTTTAATGCATGCATCCACAACGACAAAGGTACATTACTGTAACTCAACATACTCCTAACCATTTCCATAAGAGTATGATTCCGCCTTTCAACTACACCATTTTGTTGTGGTGTACCCGGCATAGTATACTGTGCACATATGCCCCGACTTTCGAGAAACTTTGCAAATTGACCAGGACATTGTCCACTCTCATCATATTTACCATAATACTCACCACCTCGATCTGATCTCACAACCTTTACCTTTCTATCTAACTGCCTTTCCACCTCATCAATGAACACCTTTAAGACATCCACTGATTTAGACTTTTCATGCAGAAGATATATATAACTATACCGTGAGTAATCATCTATAAAGGTAATGAAGTACTTTTCACCATTCCATGATGGAGCATCAAAGGGACCACATATATCAGTGTGTATCAACTCAAGAAGTTGACTACTTCTTGTGGCTGGATTCTTTGATATGTGACTGGTTTGCTTTCCCTTTATGCAATCCACACATACATCCCAGTCAAAAAAATCCAATTGAGGTAAGATATCACCTTTCACCAACCTCATAATCCTTTCTTTGGATATGTGACCTAATCTTTGATGCCACAAGAAAGCAGAGTTTTCATTATGTGCACTACGCTTACTACCTATATTGTGTTCAACATGAAACAGGGATTCAGAAAAATTAACATCAAGATTGAAATGATATAAACCATTAATTAAAGTACCAGAACCATAAAAGTACTTTTGTCTATATAATGAAAAAACATTGTTTCCAATCTTAAAGTCAAAACCTAAAATATTCATCTTTCCAACAGAAACTAAATTTCTAGCACATTCGGGAACATAAAGACACTTTTCAAGATCTAGATAACAACCAGTATCCATGATCAATCTGTACATCCCAATCCCTTTTATTCGTGCCTTCATTCTGTTTCCCATATGCAGAAACTTTTCAGTTCCGCTTATTGGCTGGATTGAAAGAAATCCCTTTCTTTTCGAACCAAGCCTTTCTTTTCAGACAGTCTTTCTTGAGATGGCCAATCTTCTTGCAGAAGAAGCACCTCATTTCCTTACGGACATGACCCCCCTTAACCTTCAATGAGGAATTGTCCTTCCTTTTGTCCTTATCCTTTCTACCTGGTTTAGCCTTACTACTACTATCTCCTTCATGCATCGTGAGATGGACAGTCTGTTCCTTCATGTTCTTTAATCTCTCTTCCTCCTAATTCAACATGGCCTTAATTTCTTGAAAGTTCCATTTTTCCTTAAGTGAATTATAATTCACTTGGAACTGGTCAAAATCTAGAGGAAGTGAGTTGATAATGAACTGGACAAGGAAAGACTCACTTACCTCCATTCCCAATGCTTTCAGCTTTGCAGCAAGATTTGCCATTTCAGTCACATGATCATGAATGGGCTGAGACCAGTTAAATTTCTTGGTCGTCAACTCACTCATCAAACTCCCAACAATGGACTTGTCTGTAATGTCCGATTGAGAGTATTCCTTAATTTTCTTCATAAATTCCCTTGCATTGTCAGTTTTCGGCACCGATGGCTTAACAGTATCAGCCATTGACATCCGCATCAAGTTCAAAGCCAGCCTATTGGACCTTTCCCAGGACTCATACAGATACTTTTCATCATCCGTACTGTCCTCCGTAATGGCTGCAGGCTTTTCCTTCAATATGGCTTGGTCCAAGTCCATAACACCCAGATGAAACTGGATCTGTTCAGACCATTCCTCATAATTCAGCCCATTGAACTTGATCAGTGCATTGCCTAAACTGAGCATATTAGCTGCAAATTAACAAAGCTCACACTTTAATGCTTTGAGTAATTAATGGATTCAAACAAATAATAACTTTAAATATGTATTCAAGTTCACCTTTGGGTGATAACTAAAACACATAATCCATAGTGATGCCAATTAATATACAAACTTTAATAGACAATATTAAGCATACTCAAATAAACATGCAAGACATCTTTGGATGCACATACATATTCACCAAGTATGTAAATAAGTCACTTTTATTGTTACTAATCATAATCAATGGTCCACCTTTGGGTGACCTCCTAGCAATATAATTAATAACTACAATTGTTCAACTTTTCATATAACAATTAATGGCATCCACTAATTTGAACAATTGCTTAATTTATTAGATGTCTAATTCTTTTCAAACTAGGCCACTTTGGTGATTAGCTAGTTTTTCCTTCCATTAGACACTAAATTATCCAACCTTAATATCCCAAAATATAATGCTTTACCTGGGATAACAATAACAATATTTAATTCCTGAAAGGAAATTTTATACCATGATTCATCGCATGATTTACAAATTAATTGATTCATGAAAAATCAAAAAACAGTATATGTAAATATGCGACAAAATATTCTGTTGTTCATGAAAGCAATATATGCGGCAAAACAAACAGCATATTCATCCATTCCTTAATAAATTATACTCCCTCCATCCCTCTTTACATGTCTTTTTTAACTGTATCACCAAGAACAAGAAAAACAGATATTTTACAAAATTCTAAAACAGTTATTTTACAAAATTCTATGTAATTTTCTCTTTTCTTCCCATTTTACTCCTCACCCTCTCCTTCCACTTTTTCTCTCTCCTTTCTCTTCTCTCTCTCCTTTACTCTTTCTACCGTTGCAAAACAAATACAGAATGGAATTTCCATTTTGCTTGAACAATTAATGGAGTGAACCAATGGGTAACAGAAGTTAGTTTGAATTCTCTGGTAAAAATATGAACCATGAGGCCTTCGGTTTTGAAAAACAAATTTTATCTATTTTTTTTTTTTGCCAATTTCCCTTCTCAATATTTCTATACAATTTTTTTTAGGATGTTGAAATCTTTTATTTTTTTGAAAGCAAATTCGTAAGGTCTGCTTGTGATTTTGACTTTGACATGTGGATATTCTTAGCCAAATCCAGGGGGGAAAACTAGAAGGTTTGATGACCAATTTAAAGACAGAAACTTGAGAAAGGCAAAACGTGATGATGGAGAATGAAGCCGAATACTCATCTGCAGATTCATGGGATTTGTTTTTTGTTCAAGAGGATAATGGGATACTGGGAAATTCTAAAGAGAGACAATTGCTTTGTTGCCTTGAACAGTTGAACTTCTTGAGAAGAAGAGAAGTCTAAACCAGCTATAAATGTTCCAGCTTTATCAGATTGGGATTTTTAAACAACGTGCAAGGTTAGATGGAGGGTATATTTGGAAATTGATTGTTTAATGTTTCATGGAAATTGTAAGTGGATATATAAAAAGGGACACCAAAACCTTCTAGAAGTGGACATGCAGGGGCGGAACCAGAAATTTTTCCTTGGGATAAGTGCCAATATCTAACTATATATAACCATATATGTATTAATGTTAAAATGCAAATAGTATATGAGAATATATACTAATATATAACTTAAACAAAAGGATTTAATGTCATGAATCAACACCAACTTTATTAGGTAGCAATACTATGAATAAAGTAGAAAAAAAATTACTATAAATAAATAATTAATTCTTTAAATAGATTGAGAGAAATTAAAGAAATTTTGAATGATGTTAATATAAAAGAGAGCTAACTTGTAAATATTTTCATGGGCTAACTTGGAAAAGAAAAAATTAGGGGGGGCCAAAGCATAATAAAACCATTTGTTTGTTGATAGAATCAAACTATATATATAAGGAACTTATTGGGGAGGGGGGGCAGCCCCTAATTTAAAGAGGGACGGAGGGAGTATGTAACTAATAATCACATATAATATATTAATCCTATAATTATGAAAGCAAATCATTCATCCAACCCATTCATAGTAAAACATCATGATGAACTAACATGTATTTGCAAAAATTAATTTTGCTTTCAAACAGAATCATGGCTCATGCAATTCTAAGATCATCAAAACCAATATCCTGACATACATCGTAAAACGTGATGATGGACAATTAATTGTGAAATTGAATTTTGCTTTACAAACTGAATTATGGCATGAGTCAACAAAATCCTTTATTGCAATTTTATAGCAAGCATCGAAATCTATATTTAATTTAATTGCAAAATTAAATCTATTAATCCATACAAGTCACATCGTAACTCAAAGCAATAATCAATCAATTGCTAAATTGATTTTAAGAAACATCTCATAACCAAAATAATACTTGGCATCTTTATATACACTGGCGGATCCAGTGTGGGGGCAGCTGCCCCCACTGGAATCCATGATTTCATGTATACCGTCAGAAATTTCATTAGTTTTGATAATATTTAATACTTTGGCTCTACTGCCACCCTTTACATATATAAAAACAATAGATAACTATGTACTATTTGGTGAGTTTTCTTTTATTTATTACTATATTACTATTTACACGTATTTCTTCTCGGTTACCACTTTTTTTACCTTTTACATTGTAGGATCTTACCATATGACCCATTCACCTCTAGTATCTTTTTTCTTATTTGCATATTTAGGCTCTTTTTTAACTGATTTAAAATCCTTTGTTTCAATTTTTTTTTCTTTATTATAAATAAACTTCTCTAGTCGTTGAAATTGTTGGAATATATTGTGCAAGGAGGAGAAAGAAGAAATGAAACGACTTTGAGGCATGTAATGAAACACTTTCTTAAAGGGTTCTATGCCCTTTAGGATATACAACAAAGCCACAAATTCTCCAATCATAAGTAGTGAAAATGGTGGAATTGTCTCACTAATTGCTCTTCTTATTATATATATATATATATATATATATATATATATATATTCAATAGCAATATAAATATCCTTTATATAGTTGATGAATCCATGTATCTTCTCATAAATACAAATATATGTACATGTCTTTTGGATAAAGACAACATTAAATAGATACATGTCTTTTCACAAGACAACTCTTGATTCATGAATAATAGATACATGTCTTTTCACAAGATAATCACAATATTAATTAATTTATGAATAATCACATTATTAATTGATTCATGAATAATCACATTATTCATTAATGTCTTTTCATCAACTAAATTATCATTGGTAAATATCATAATTACTTACCAACAGAAAACATGAGTATTGTATTTTCCCCCTTTAATATGTAATATATATAAAAATATAATTTTGAGTACTTTTTTGACCATATTGTAGAGTATATGAATGCACTATCAAATTATAAAAGAACGCCGGCTTGAATATTAGTTTTTTTTCCTTAATAAAGTATGAATTTTAGGTTTGATTTAATGATATGTTGTAAATTCTGATTATTATTTAATATATATTAATATATAAAATATCAAACACATTTTATTATTAGTAAAATTGATTTGAAATGTTTATTTAACCCTTAAATTTTCTTTACAGATATTTTCTTCATGGTTCATATCACAAATTTCTAATTTTAAAGTTGGTTTGTTAATGAGATTTGACAAAGTTTTTCTTTTTTATTTTAAAGAAAATTGTTTAAGTGAATAGTGCTAATTGATAAAAATTTTGCCCCCACTGAACAAAAATCCTGGATCCGCCCATGTTTATACAAATTTAATACTTTCATTCATGATTCGCATGATGAACAAATTAATTTTAGAACCATAGTCGACAAAACGAGTACCGCAAATCAACAATAATTAGCAATATAATATGCGACAAAATTATAGCGGAATCTTTAAATCTCTAATGTGTTTCTATAACTTTCAAGAACACCAACAATTCATGGTAATTTTTCAGGTTTATAACCAAGCTCTTCATACCAATTGTAGCATATTTTCAATTAAACCATTATAGAAAATATGAACACACCTTTAGGATTGGATCTTTTAACCCAAACAAATCAACCACATACATATTAATAAACAAGAAAGTTAGACCAACTTACCTTTGTCCATAGCCTTTCCAGAAAAATCTTGAATAGGTGATTTTCTCCTTTCTTCCTTCTTTAATTGTTTCTCTGATGGATGAGAAAACCCTAGCCGTCAACAATATTTTACGTTATGAAGGGAAAGGAGAGGGTTCATCTCTTTTATATAGCAAACCCCTTTAGGTCCTAACCCTATTAGGATTATTAAAACCTTATGGACCTCTTTAAGGCCTTGTCTAACTAGAATTTTAAGTCCATCAATTAAAACCCTTAATGACAAGGAAAACCCAAAGTTATATGGGTCAAACCAATTAAATTAAAATTAAATCCAACGATGGATGCCAACTTGAATGTAGTATTCAAGTGGAAAATAAAGTTTGTAATACAAATTTGATCCTCATAAAGTTAATGAATCTAAAGTTTATTCCACAACAATGGCAATAGGCTTAGAACATCTTCATTAAAAATTAATTTGAGTTCTTAATATACATCAAACTTGTTGTTTTGATACCTGTTGGTTCCAGTTCTTAATATTCATTTCACAACAATAAACTTTCTTCTTTCATTTCTCATATGATTTTAGTACTTGTTGTTTCTCAATTGTCCCTTTTATATTGGATAATCATATTTCTACTCATATTTCATACTTGTTATTTCGATATGGTTTAATTAACTAACTAGTCCAGTTAACTAGTTAAGATTGAGATTTTCTTCTTGGAGAATTTAGAATATTATATGTATAAGAATATACAACAAGCTTTAAATTCATAGCTCCAAATTGATATGATTGATTCCTTGTTCTTGATTATCTGATATATGTATAAGAATATTATGTAGTATTTTACTGCTCATATACATATTACTTTTTAGCCTTTCTTTTGGCACAAATTACTTTTTAGCCTTTAAATTAAGAAATTGACATGAGACTGATATCCATTGTACAGAGCCAAAGTATTCTATTAATCAAATTGTGATCTTTGATGGTGTTCATATCGAAATGGCTTATGCTTTCTTTAGAGTTGCTAATTTATGAAAATCCCTAAATCATTATAAACAAGAAATCTAAATTGAAATCCATAGCAAATATTAAAAAAAATAGCAGATTGAAACCCAAAAAAACATATAGAAAGGAGAAAAAAACAGCCATAAATACCTGGAGTGGATTTTCCTTGCAAAGAGAGCATAAACGTGCTAAACGAACTGGAGAAAAAAGAAATTTAAGGCTTCAAGCATATTGATCTATTGAAAAGAGGAAGCGGGAATCATTTTGGGAGTGAAAAAACTTGCCGCTAAAAGAAAAAATGAGGCCCTTTAAGTAATTTTATTCCAAAATCACTTTCACCGGAAAAGTGAGAAAGTGGACTAACACCTCCCTAGTGTTAAAGTATTTTCTCACTTTGGAGAGAAAGTATTTGGGACACTTAAATTTTCTTACCCTAAACTTTCTCTAAAAAAAATTACCAAACACACTAAAGTTGTTTCCTACCCTATACTTTCTATAGAAAGTGATTAAATTCTATCAAAACAAACGGCCTCTATCTGTGTGGCCAATTGATATTAGAGGATTTGAACAAAAACTCCCATTGCTAATCTTATGACAATGTATTCAGTTTTTCGATGGAAACATGGTCTTAGTCCAAACTTGTACTGCATTTAAAAAAGGCAACAAACAATGTCAACTACTTGAATACCAGACCATTTAGGAGAAACTGATTTAAAAGCATTAACTTCAATGATATTTCATAACATGATCCTTACATTTATTCAAATCAATGATAAATTAAATTTACAAGATGGAGGATGAATATTTAGCGGAAACTTTAGTGGTTTATTGAAAAAGAAATTATTTAGAAATTTGATGTAGAGAAGATTATGAATGACTTTTATGCGGCGATCGTCGAGCTCAACTTAATTAAGCGAAAACGATGTAACTTCATTTTTCTTTAATTGGTTATATTATTTTATTATTTTTTTATATTGTTTCTTAGGGTTAAAAAATTTGTTCTTCGTCCCAAAATTGTAATTTATGCCTCCGTCCCTAGTGGGGTCCGTGAGGAGCATAATCATAAATGTTGTCCCCATCATCCAAACACAATTCTCCCACCACCTTCTTGTCTCTGAACTTTCTTTTCCCTCATGCATAGATACATATATACTTAACAAATTAAGCTCCTTTTTTTTTGGCAGAAACACAATTAAGGTCAAAGTTGGATTTAACACAATAAAGTCAACATTTAATGATCATAAATATTTATTAAATATTAAAATAAATAATTATTTTGTATATTTTGATGTATTTTTTTATGTATATGAAGGGTTTTTATTTTATTTAAAATTTGATTATAAATTTAGGTGTAATATGAAAGGTTTATTAACTTTTACTTTAAGGATATATGAACGATTTTTTCTTTATTTAGTTGAGAGAATTCGAAAGGTTGACTTATTTAGAAATACTCCTAAATAATTATCTGTATTAATATATAGTAAGCAAGAAAATTTGTATTTGAAATGGTCAACGTCATTTATCTAGATTTTTAGTATTATCTATAGATTTCATATATATTTCATATAATAACATAGCATAATTGAACAACTATGATTAAAGATCAAACAAAAGGAACATAATTTAAACATCTAAATACTTGCAAAATAACAGAAATAAGTTTAATAGATAATCTATTTAAATCTTCTCAACAACATTTTTTAGTGTGATTATTCCTAAATCAAATGGATTATAATTTAAATCAACAACCCAAAAATAAAGTCCAAATTAAGGCCATAATTCCTAAATCAAATAGACTATAATTTAAGTCAACAATAAGTAGAGATAGAACAAAACCATAATACACAACAAAACCAAGCAATAATTAAGTGTGCTAAAACTAATTAAGCATGCCAAAAACTAAACCGACCTAAAACACAACACTAATTCAGTTAAAAAATGAATTGATTTAGTTAAAAAAATGAATTGAATGACAATATAATGACCCTATAAATTGTTACATGATTACAAAAATACCAAGGTGGGACCCAAAATGACCATTTGATAAATAATTCAAATAAAAATTATTTGTTGATGAGACGAAACATAAAAATTTCCTCTTTAGACTTTCATGAAACTCGTCGATTAAATTTAGCATCGGGTTCCTCATGAAAGTATTAGATCATGCAATAGCCTTTTAATTGAACTTGAATAACTTCAATCGGATATGTGGATCAAAAGTTATATGATATTAAATAAACCGGCAATCGAAACCACCAAATTTCAGAGGCATTATTTAGAGTTGAAACATAAAAATTGGATTGTGAGTCCTTAATGAAAGTTTTAGTATTGTAGATCATGAAAACACCTTTTAATAGACATTTGAATCACCTTAAACGGACAAATATAACAAAAAATAGAAAAATAAAATTGAAGCATTTAATCGATTAAAACAGAATTAATAAAGGACTAAGTAGTATGAAATAGAAAAGTATGAGGGTCAATTGATAAATAATCCATATAAAAAATGTTTATTGATGGAGATGAAACATAAAATATCCTCTTGAGTACTTCATGAAACTCGTCAATCAAATTCAACTTTTGGGTCCTTCATGAAAGTTATAGGTCATGCAATAACCTTTTAAACGACACTATAATAACTTCAATAGGATATGTGGATCGAAATTATATAAAATTAAATAGACCGGCAATCGAAACCACAAAATTTCGGAAGCATTTAATAGAGCTGAAACATAAAAATTAGCTTGTGATTCCTACATGAAAGTAGTAGATTATGAAATTACCTTTTAATGGATACTTGAATCACCTTAATCGGAAAAATAAAATAAAAACAAAACAATTAAAATTGATGCGTTAAATCGATTAAGACAAAATAAGGATTAAATAGCATAAAGGAGAAAAGTATGGGGATTATTTGATAAATAATCTAAAAAAATTGGTTGTTGGTGGAGATTGGGACCCACCAAGGTTAACTTTCTTCCAAAGTTCCAAAAATACCCTTGGTTGTCAACCTAAATAACTGAAAAACCAACTATGAAATTAGCGAAAATCATGCTAAACCCTAAGAGAGAGAGAGAGAGAGACAAACCCCATACATATAAGCTAAACCCTAACATGACCCCAAAAACATGTTAAACCCTAGGTGAGATAAAAAAATTATTGAAAACCATATTTACCCTTGCCAATTTACATGGAACACCATATTTACCCTTGCAATCACATGAAATTACACCCAAACCAAGCTAAAAAGACCAAAAAACCATGCAAATAGTACCCCATTTGAATGTGATGAGAGTTCTTATTGGTTTTTTTAGTAATCCACACTTCAACTATTATTGTTTGTTATATATGTAGTATCTATACACAACCAAAGAAAAAGTATAGGGGCATAGATAAGCCACAACCATCGTACTTTAACTATGTTATATACTGTATTACCCCAAAGGGTAAAAGAAAATGCAATAAAAAAGGGAATGATCAATCATTGAACTATGATTAGTAAAGTTTAACTAACCATTATTACAAAAAAAAAAATCACCAACCATATCTGCAGCAAGAAAGACACATTAAACTTTGATATAAATGAAAAAAAAAATCTATAGTTTAATATATAGTAATCATGCATGACACTTTTGTTGGCCATAAGCAATGTTATTGGCTTTCTTATCACTTGGTGGAACGCGGAGACCTATTCTCCAAGAAGAGTCCTAAAAGTAATGCAGTTCTGTTGAGAGTTGCTGGGTCCCAATTCAATTAATGGAAAGTTGACGTGGACCGTTAATTATTTTATTAATTTAATTGAAAGAAAAAAAATACGAAATAAAATAAAAACGTTTAGTTTTTTTATTTCCTTTTTCCTTTTTTTTTTAGATTTCCTTTTTCTTTCCATTTAATATATATACTAGATATTTTCCACGTGCATTCGCGTCGAGTTTTTCGATTTATGATTAGAACTGAATAATTTCAATTCTAAATAAAATTTTATCTTATGTAATCGTAATTAAGTTAAATGGAAGGAAATATTGTTAGAAATCTAATGTTTATTCAAATAATTATTTGTTAGAAAAAGGAAATTGAGTTTTATTTTGATTATAAATATTATTTATAAATATTATATTTGGAATTCTAAATATATAATCATATATTGGTTTTCTCCCAACCAACCAACGTTGGACAAATGTCAGCATGAGAAGAGTCAAATACTGATCATACAATAGTTTGGAGATAACTTTAATAGTAAGGTATAGATATAATATATAATATTGTTTAAGTTATTTTTAATTGAAAAAAAAAAGAAAATTAAAAAGGAACCGTTTAAGTTTTTTTTTCCTTCTATTTTGTTTTTCTTTCTTTTTCTATCGTTTCTTGCTTCTGTTTTGCTTCTTCTTCCCCTTCCAGTGGTATACTGCATACTCTCATCTTCACAATTAATCCGGCCACCGAAGAGCACCGCGACAAATCAGTCCAGCCACCAAAGTGTCAAAACGGCTCTTCACAGTAGTTGTAGGCGAACCCGGAGAAGAACCAAACGATGATGGGAAATTGATGAAATCCGACCATGGGCAGCGGATCGTTGTGAAGAATGAAATTCGGCCATGGTGGCTGTTTGAATGAGCCGTTTTTTCCTTGTCCTCCTCGGGTTTCTTTAGATCTAGGCTATTTGTATCTTTTATTGGCAAATCTAGTTTCGGATTTGGCTTTGGGAGAAAGAGTAGAGCAAATTTGGAGTATCATTAGCATTCCGACGTGGTGGGGGTAAGGTGGCTGACAGTGGAGATTGATTGGTTTCTGCCTATCTGATGTTATTTTTATGATGTTCATATTTGTCTGATTTTTTTTTAGAATGTTCATATATGTCTAGATTGATAAGGATTGTTTGATCTGAAATAGGGTTGTTAGATAAAAAAGAGTGTTTGTAGAAAACAAACTCTTTTTTCATATAATTTTATTTTACTATTTTTAAATTAATTTATTTTTTTCTGTAAAAAATAAATTTATTGTTTTTAAATTATTGTTATCATTTAAATTAAATTAACGATATAGATTTTTTCTATTTTAAAAGCCGCCACGTGTCATAATCTTGTATTATAATAATCCTATAAGATAACCAATTTCACGTGCTTTATTGGATGTGTAAGTCACATCCCGTTTAAATTGACACTTTGCCTCTATTTGACGCCATTTCGGAACGTTTTATCCCAAATAGACCAAATTAAAAGGTTCTACCCCAAATTAAGCCGGGACTGAAACATTTTGCCCTTAATTGAGCAATTAGCCAAAATTTTAAAAACCCAATACTCTAGGCAAATTGGAAACTGCAAAGCAAGTGAAAAGAAAGGGATAAAGAGAAAGAGAGCTTACTGCTGAAAGGCAAGAGTGCAGACGAAGCAGAAGATGCGGCTAGGAGTCGGCAATGGTCACCGAACAACTGGTCGGAGAAGGGTTGGAGATGATTTGACGAGGATCGGAGTTCTGGCCATATCGATGAGGAAAAGAGAGGTGGGGAGAAGGGGAGGACAATGGGGAGGCGAGAGATGGAAAGGAGAAATCGTAAAAATGGAAGGATAAGATCCAGACAGAAAAACAATCTTACTTGTTTTGAAATTAATTATGTTTTTAGTTTTGTACGAAATAAAATAAATATAAAATTTCGTTGCTGCGAAATATGAGAGGGGGGGGGCAGGGAATTTAGGCGCCCGATTGAATTTCTTTCTTTTTTGGCAAAAGACGTCCAATTAAAAAATGAGTAGGAAATTTAAAGCAACCATCCAAAACAAAGACAACTTTTGATAATTTCTAATACTGCGAAAACATTCATGTAGAAAAAAAAAGTGCCGAAACTATTTATTGAAATAAATTGTTTTTAATGAAAATAAGTAAATAACAAAAAAAATGTTGCAAAAAAAAAAAGCAAAAAATACAATCAAAATACCCTCAGACTAGACACAATAAATCAACAAAACCTAATTTTTCTCTCCCAGTGTTGTTGCTGATCGGTCTCGCTCTCACTCCTTCTCCGACGCCGTTCACTGCTTCGTAGTCTTTCTTCTTCTTTTTCGAAAGCAAGAGAGCACTTGTCGGCCTCAGCTCTGTCACCCAACCAAGACGCCAACTCCAGTCACTGACGCCAATAACTCTTTCTTCGCTGGTAAAATTTTCCGAACTCCTTGTTGGGGATTCATTTAACATGACAACTTAGATGCTATTTTGAGTTTTAGAATTTGGTTCGGAACTTCATTAAAGTGAAGATTGGTCGTTAATAGTAATGGTTCACATGTGTGATGTCAAACATTTTTTGGTTTCTGTTTAGTTGATGACTGGAAGCATTATAATTCATTTTTTAACAAATCTTTATCAATTCTTATCAAAATGTGCTAAGAAGTAACAACATTAGTGCTGTTGGATTCATCCAGTGACCACGGTTTAATTTATCTCTGATCAGTCAAAAAAATTACTATAGTATTGTTGTTTAAATTTTTATAGTGCACATTTAATTAAAAACTTTGGAAGAAAAAATTAGCTAAAGAAAACAAATTTATTATGCAAACAACCCATATAAAAATTGAAAATTCCATATCACATCTCTCTCTAAACTCCATAGAATTAACTGTATGTTGTAGATTACTATCAACATTGGAGTAATTAAATGTGTTAGTGAATACATGCAAGACATACAAACATAAAACATTTCACATAAATGTTACAAAGAAAAAGCTTAATTAAGATTTTTTCTTTTTGGCACACTAGAACGATGGGTATTTTTTACAGATTAATAATAAGGGTGAGTACCAAAAAGATTAATAATAAGGGTGGGGAAGCTGTGCTGCATGAGATTTGGTGGTTGTTACTACTATGTTAGAAACGGCCAGTAGCCAAGCCTATTAGTAACATTTTTTTTTGGTAATAAAAAAAAACGACGCCGTTGAATCAGTGTCTCATAGAATCCATTCTAACGGGAGATATGAGGTAAAAGTACAAAATTGGTCCCTCAAGTGGAGCGAACATAGCAAATTGGTTCCTCAAGTGAAAAATATGCAATTTAGTCCCTGAAGTAGAGTTAACTGAGCAATTGAGTCCTTTCCGTTAGAAGCCGTTAAAGGAGCTGTTAATTGTGCTGATGTGGCAGTGACACCATCAACTGTGCTGACATGTCATCTGCCACGTCATATTTTTTGATTAAAAAATAATTTTTTAAAAAAATATATATAATTTTTTTAAAAAAATGGTGAGGGACCCAATTGCTCAATTAACTCAACTTCAGGGACTCAATTGCTCACTAAGTTCACTCCAGGGACCTATTTGCACATTTGCCCCTAATTTTTTTGTTTTTTTTTAATAAAAATAAAAAAATCATTTTTCCTTTTTATCCTGTTTTTTCAAAAAAAAAATGATTATTTTTTTTTAATTTTGATACTATCTATTTTAATTTTGTTAAAAATGGGACAAATATTTTAGCCCATAATATTGTCGAATCTGAGTGTAGATTGGGTGACCAAAGGGTCTGGTTGGGTTATTCCCTCTCATATTTGTAATCCAATTCCTTGATTAATGAAAAATTAGCCCATTTAAATTAAAAAAAATATATAGTAAATCAAACAAATCAAATTATTTTTTCATCGGTTAAATTACAAAAAGATTTTATAACTTTGATAATTACTATACTTTGATAATTACTATCCTTTTGTTTCTAGTAGGAAGCAGAATTTCTTTGAAATTCGCACATTTTCTTCTTAAAAATTATATATTAGGTTGTGAGTTTTTTTTTTGAATTTGTATTTGTTTTATAAATTAACTATTATTCAGTATAACATTATGAAATGGACTGATTAAAGCAAGAAATAGTCATGGAAGAGAAACTTGATATAATTGATTAATAGTATATACTAAATATTACCAATTAGATCATTTATAAATCTAGTATTGTTCCTATTTAATAAATTATTCATATTCACCACGAGTTTTGAAAAGAAGAAAATGATTTAAAAAAATAGAAAAAATAGAAAAGAAGAAAATGAAATTTTTATTTTATTAAAAAATATAAAGTTGGGCAAATATGCAAATGGGTCCTTGAAGTGAACTTAATGAGCAATTGAGTCCCTGAAGTTGAGTTAATTGAGCAATTGGGTCCCTCACCAATTTTTTTTTTAAAAAAAGTTATATTTTTTTAAAAAAATTATTTTTTAATCAAAAAATATGACGTGACATGTGACACGTCAGCACAGTTGACGGCGTCACTGCCACGTCAGCATAATTGACGGCTCTTCTAACGGAAAGGACTCAATTGCTCAGTTAACTCCACTTCAAGGACTAAATTACATATTTTTTTCACTTGAGGGACTAATTTGCTATGTTCGCTCCACTTGAGGGACCAATTTTGTACTTTTACCGACATATGAACACGTGTTTGAATATTATTAGATGAGTTATTTAATAAAAGTGCTCTAATTTTTTTCTCTGGTTTTTTTTTTTTTTTTTTTTTTTGGCGATAATTTTAGCTGAAAAATAAGAAAATACTGAGGCAGACAGAGAGACAGTGTCATAGTTCTCAAAGTGGAGGCGAAGCTAATGGCTTTACAATGTCGTTTAAGCGGGAGGACAATCCATTCCCTTAAAATGGCGACGACGATTCCAATTTCATCTTCCTCGTCACGCCTCATTTTCCGACCACTCCCGAAAACCCTAAACCTCGCTTTATTTTCCCGCCACACTCCTCCAAAAGCACCTCCTTTTACTCTTCTCGTAAGAGCGCTCTCAGGCGCTGCTGTGAGCGCTGCTGTGGCTGCGGCTCCCGCCACGGAAATCATTGATAATAAAGGTAATTACATTAAATTATTAATCTTTTAGTATGTTTTACTGGTAAAATATAATTCTATTGCTGATCAGTTAAATTTTCTTTTGTAGTTCTAAAGCCGCAATGGAAGGCGGCGATAGATTTCAAATGGATAAGAGATAATAAAGAAGCTGTTGCTATTAATATTAAGAATAGAAATTTGAATGCCAATTTGGATCTTGTGCTTGAACTTTATGACAAAATGTTGAATCTTCAAAAGGTTAACTTCTTTTCGTTTTCTGCTCTATTCATTTTCATAATGTTTGTAATTATGTAAATGTAATAGTTCCTTTTTCTTTTTATAATAATTTCGGAATACTTAGCTAATTGTTGCTGACAGATTGCAGGAAGTTGAGCGGCTTCGAAGTGAGAGGAATACAGTTGCAAACAAGATGAAAGGGAAACTGGAACCTTCTGAGCGTCAGAAACTCATAGAAGCAGGTATTCTCAAATCTTTGCTGCTTTCTAGTCAAAGGTGGATCTTGATATGTAGTATTGGAGTGGCCAGTTGAAAACTCTGAAGAAAACTGTATTTTGAGGAGGGTGGTACTTAGGGAATTTGATGTTTTTGATGCAATATATATATATATATATATATATATATATATATATAAGCATGGAAAATTTTTAAAATTTTGGGGCCTCAATGTTCTACAATCTGCCCCTGTTTCTAGTGTTGTTTTAATTTTTTGAAATGTGTTCTGTGCGGTTGTCTGATTCAGGAAAGAATTTGAAAGAAGAACTTGCGACTTTGGAAGAAGACCTTATCAACTTAAGAGATGAGGTTCAACTTGAAGCGCAGTGTATACCAAATATGACTCACCCGGATGTTCCAGTTGGAGGGGAAGATAATTCAAAGTTGAGGAATATGGTATTTGATTTTGCTTTTGATTCAATTCTGGTGTTCTAGTAATTATATGCTGGCCTTTTGGTGTATTTGTAGAGATTTGAAGTTTAATTTGTATTTTTTAGGTTGGTAACCGCCGTGAATTTGACTTTCCTGTCAAGGATCACGTTCAAATTGGAAAGGAACTAGATCTATTTGATTTTGATGCTGCTGCAGAGGTATCCTTTTCTTTTGAGCAGATTGATGTGTTATTTAAGTGTTTTTATTGATCGATTAAAATTAAATTTTGCTGTTGTTTAATCATGATTTTTAGTTGTTTTACTGCTTATGACTGTATTTAGCCAGCTTTATCTTGTGCAGTTTATGACTGCACCATTTCTTATTAGAATGGTACTGGAAAAATTGAGAAATCACTTTACTCAGTGAACCAAGATACCTAATTGAGTTGCCTCTTGATAGTTGTGTCTCACATTGCAATCTAGATTTGTAGGTGTATAATGTGGTACTTGAGTTTCTATAAAAGCAACTTCTAATTTTCTTAAGCATACGAAATTCATACCAAAAAAATGCATGCTTTAAGCATCTTTGAGTTCCAAGAACCAAGGGTGCTAAGGTTTGCTTATACTGGTTGTTCCATAGGTAAGTGGTTCAAAATTTTACTACCTGAAGAATGAAGCTGTTATGCTGGAAATGGCCCTCGTCAACTGGACCCTGACAGAAGTCATGAAAAGGGGATTTACACCACTCACAACACCAGAAATTGTGAGGTCATCTGTCGTTGAAAAATGTGGCTTCCAACCTCGTGGAGAGAATACGCAGGTTTGCAGTTTCCACATATGTTTGTTTCTTATGTTTCCTTTTCCACAAAATAACTTATATAAATGCAAATATCAAGACCTCTATCTCGTTCGGCTTTTTATAGAGCTTAAAATTCTTATATCAGAATGGTTAACTTCTCAAAAGAGTATCTCAAAGTCGGACTATTATGTTAAATTAATTAGAATTTCATGGTGGTTTGTTGATACTTGTTTCGAACACCGAGCAGGTTTATTCCATCGAGGATAGTGACCAATGCCTCATTGGCACTGCAGAGATTCCTGTAGGGGGGATTCATATGGATTCTATCCTTGCTGAGTACCCCTGAAGTATGTGGCATTTTCTCATTGTTTTCGTACTGAGGCTGGTGCTGCGGGCACAGCGACAAGGTGATTAGCTACCTAAAGTTTCATATTTGTTTCATCCATCTCTCGCTATATATATCATGCACTTGGGTATTGACAAAGAATGTTCTTAAATAGCTAAAATATCAAGATTTCTAAATAAACTAACTAGTACCATCCTATACAGGGGTCTTTACAGAGTACACCAATTCAGCAAGGTAGAAATGTTTGTTTTATGCAGACCAGAGGACAGTGATAATTACCATGAGGAGCTTATTAAAATTGAAGATCTCTTTTCTTCTCTTGGAGTGCATTACAAGTATGGACTCTCATAAACCTTTACAAAATCTGTTTTGGCTCTGTCCTATTATTTATGAAAGTTTTTGCTTTCTTGTCAGAACTATAGATATGGCTACAGGGGACCTGGGGGCACCTGCTTATCGCAAATTTGATGTGGAGGCATGGATGCCTGGTTTGGAACGCTATGGTGAGGTATGGTTTAAGCTTTTTGGCTCTTCTATGGCAAGTTTGTTTCTGTCAGTTTTACTGGCGGCCATTATTTGCTCTTGCAACTTGAAATGTGAAATAATACACTCTTCGTTGAGGCAAACTGTTTAAAATACTTTGAAACTTAGATATACACATTATGTGAACAGATATCTAGTGCATCAAATTGCACTGACTATCAAAGCCGCCGACTGGGAATCCGGTATCGTCCATCAGAATTGCCCACAACAAATTCCAAGAAGGGTAAAGCCAGTTCCGCAGCAACCAAATTTGTTCATACACTAAATGCAACAGCATGTGCAGTTCCAAGGATGCTTGTTTGTTTATTGGAGAATTTTCAGCAGGAAGATGGCTCTGTTATTATTCCAAATCCCTTAAGGCCATTCGTGGGTGGAATTGAACGTATATCTGCTAAATCCAAATAAACAGGATTTACAGTAACACTCTCCAAGGGATATTTTGAACAAGTTTAGGCATATAGTATCAGAAGAGGGGAAGAAAGAAAAAAAAAAGTAGAAAAGACGACTAAAAAGTTAATATAGTCGAAAGACAGGAAAAACAGAAAGCAATGACTTTTTTTTTTCTTTTTTTTTTCTTTCTGGAATTGAAGAGTGATTCACATTTTTGAGGTCTTTTTTTTTTAATATATAAGCACTAAGCACTACTGTCTTCAAATTTGACCCATTTTGGGTTTTAATAGAAAACTAAAAAAAAGCAGCCACTTTACTGAGCTGCCTTTTGAAAATTAGAGAGGTAAGAGCCGATTTTAGCAAATTGAATTGAAGGCCGTGAAGAGCTTATTGAACTGAAAAAATAACAACAAACATGTTTTATCCCGGGCTTTTGAATGTTCCATAATCTCAGTAATTTCAAGGGAATGGTGAAGAGTTTATCAGTGAAGTGGGTTCGATGGGTAGAATACACCATGCCAATGTGACTCATTCGGTTGGATTTTGTGCTGATGGATATGATCGAACTCTTGTTTATGAATACCTACCAAAGGAGTCATTGGAGAAGTTCATATTCTCAGCAAAGGGCAAGAATCGTTCCCTTAGTTGTGAGAAACTTCAAGATATTGCTCTTGATGTAGCCAAAGGCATGGAGAACCTGCATCAAGGATGCGAGCAACGAATCCTCCATTTCGATATCAAACCTCACAACATTTTGCTAGACCACAACTTCAACCCTAAGATCTCTGACTTTGGCCTAGCAAAATTATGTTCCAAAGAACAAAGTGCTATCTCTATCACAAAGTCATTAGTTATTTTGTTAGCTATAGAAATAGGCTGACTTCATCAGTTATATGGTTAAAATTTAGTTCATGTCGGTTGTCTCGGGTTAACTTTTCTCTTTAGTAGTTTGACTCTTAAATGTAAGTCTTGCACTATTGGTTTAGATAATTGTAAATTTTTTTTCACCCTTGAGGGTTAAAGGAAGGATACTGATTTCTCTTGATAGTACACATTTATGTTAAAGCATCGTACTTTTCGAATTATGCATCTTAATTACATTGACTTTTGAACTTTTTGTTACATTTATTCTCTTAAATCATAACAAGAATATGGTAACTTGATTGTGATCTAGACCAATGTTTTCTATAATTGGTTGAAATTCACTCTCTTCTTTTTTTCTTTTTTTGTGTAATCAGATCATTTTCTTAATGCTTAATGTTGAACATAGGCTAGTGCAGCGCGCAGGCATGAACCTAATACAAGTTAAGGCATAAGGATAAGGCAGAGACAAAATTATTGAATTGATTAAGCTTTCCCATTGCAAGTCTCTTAAGTCACCATCAACCCAAAGACTTGGCTTCGAGAGTTGAGACCACTAATTTATTTGATTGGACATCCTTGGAGTTGATTTTGGGTCTTGAGAAAGGGAGAGGATTAGCGCTGTGCATGAACCAACCAAAACCGAATAACCGACCGAACCAAATTGTAAACGGTGCAAACGATTTGGTGTAATCGGTTTTTTCGGTTTATATCGGTGTGGGAAGTCGGTTTCTCGGTTTCTCGGTTCGGTGGGCGGTTCATAAGTTAATGAACCGAAACCGATCGAGAAACCGACTTATATATATAATAATTATATATAATAATTTATTATTATTATATATATATATAATAAAATATAGTTTTAGTTTATAATTATATTTATATATATATGATTATTACTTTATTAGTTATAATAAACTAATAATCTACCTAATTATAACTGATATATATGATGATTAAACTAATAATCTAACTTATAAACTTTAAACCGAAAACCGAATCAAAATCGATCGAAAACCGATAAACCAAATTTTATCGGTTTCATTGATGTTCGGTCGATTATCGGTTTCTTATATATCAAAATAAAAACCGAAAAAACCGACTTAAAAAAACCTGAAACCGACCGATGAACACCCCTAGAGAGGATTCTCTCCCCTGCTAAAAAAACAGTGGAGAGGTCCACCGATCTTTCATTCCCAATCTGATGGCTCACGGAAAGCCACGTCACCCACTCTATAACCCATCCAAAACTCAACATTCACAATTTTAACACCGTTTTTTTCCATCGTTACCCAGCTTTGTGTGTGCTTCTGCTCCTCTTCCCCTATTGCTCAGGTGCTTCTTCCTCTCTACAATGGTGGGTTCTTTTCTCCCTTCCCATCCCAAATATCCCACCATGACCAAGCTTCAATTCACCGTCACCACAAAATTGTTTATTTTTCTGGCAATATTTCATGTGGATCCAATCTGTAATTTTATTCAAGTTTTACCCCAATTTTGGTGAGTGATGAATTTGACCTTGAAAAGAAACCAGGAGTAGAACTCTTGAAACAATACAAGGACTTTTCTTCTGCTTCTTTCCCATTATAAATTGCCATTTATGAATCAAGAATTTAAACATTTTCTTTTGCAAATCACATCGATGGGAAGTAATCAAGTAAATTGTCCAACTCGTTCTTCACCAAAGTCTGTCTCCTTCATGCTAAATTTAAAAGCAGGAAGCCAGGAACCATCTTCAAATTATTACTTCTTCAAGTCGAAGAGGAAAAGGAAAGGAGAGTCTTAGTCGAGATTATATACGTTGAAGCAAGATAAACTAACAGAGGAGAAGGTTGCTTTCTTTGTGCCCAAAAACCAAAAAAAAAAAAGAGAGGAGAAGGCTTCCAATGAAACGGAAATAGGGAAACGGTGGGGAAGTGATATCGTTTGATGAAACACTGAGTTTTGGGTGAAAGAAAATGGGTGACATGGCTTTTTATGAGCCATTAGATGAGAGTATGAGATCAGTGGATCTCTCCACTGTTTTTTAGCAGTGGAGAGAATCCTACCCCCTTGAGAAATTATCCTGCAACGAATGGTTAATGATCTATCTATCCTGTTTAGAAATGGGTCTGTCTTTCTTTTGCCTGATGTTCATGGTAATAATACATGTATATCCAGAGCACGGTTTAGGGTTTGAAGAATGCCCGGAGTTAAGGTGCGGGAGGGATGGCGCACCATCCGGTTTCCTTTTCGATTGAAAGGTAGGCATCCCAAATCTTGTGGCTATCCTTATCCAGGTTTTGATCTATCCTGCACGGCAAAAAACCACACTCTGCTGGAACTCCCAAATTTTGTAAGGCTGTTTGTTGAAAGAATTCATTACAAGAGTCAGGTGATAGAGACATCTCATCCCCATGCTTGCTTCGCAAAGGAACTTCCAAGACTCAACTTATCGAAAAGTTCTCACTTCCACTTCCAGTTCCAAGTCCAACCATACTACAGGTTTCACTATAACTTGTTCAACTGTTCAATATCGATGGACACATTTCGAACATGTGATCCCAATCCCATGATTCACATCCCTTGTTTGGATGTTCCCGGTTTTCAAGTTTACTCTATAGATTCAGATTCAGATGACATCTTTCAATGTTCTCTATCCTCTTGCACAAAGCTGTACAGCGTTTCAACTCCTTTAAGTCTTTTTCATGACCTTCTTCCCTTGAAATGGTCTGAGCCAATGTGCGGAAACTGTGAACAAAAAGGCAAACATTGTAGGTTGAAGAATGGTAGCACCACTTTACCTCAAATTGAATGTTTTCATGCCTCTACCAAAGGTATGTTTTTTTTTCCTCCAACTTTTGTGAAAATATATGTTTGGTCTTTAATATAATTGAGTTCATACCTCCGATTGCTGCATCTGCCAAATTATCTTCTGCAAAACAACTCTGACTTGATATGATTGTGGGAAATTGCAAGTAAACTTTTTCTGATTTTGTATGGTAACTGTTTGAGCTCATATCTATTTTCCATTTCTTCCATTCTTGTGCCAATATTTAATATGGTTGCTGTTTTGAGGAACAACAATGTTTAGCACTCTGCACTTGGTAATTAAGCATTTCCATAAAGAAAACTGTACAATCCATATATTGGCCTATAGCTTGGAAGGGATGCAGAGAACTGGACTTTCAAATTAAGTACAGAACAGATCGAATGAAATATTAAGAGGCAACAAAATTGTAGAGCATCTCCAGCCTTAAATCTATCATTAGAATCTAACTACCTACTATAATATTAAGCCAATTAGGTCCTGAGATTGGTCACTGGGAAGCCAGTAGCAATATCTTAATTAAATGGTTTTTAACCAAACCAGAAAATTGTTGTATGCTTGTGCACATTAGCATGGAACTTGCTTTAAAAGTTCGTTTTTATACTTAACCAAACTATGAATGTCTCCATTATGCAGGTCCAAAAGGAAAGCTAGTCACTGCAGGTGAGTTTCCTATTCAGTTCAGAAGTTTTAGCCTTCTATATATAACAGCTTTTCTTATCTTACATTTTCTTAAAATAAATCATAATAACTTTTAGCATTAGGCAGAAATTCTGCTCTTGATTGGAATGTTTTATATGCAATGCAGGTATAATTCTAGGTTCATGCTTCATGGTGATGGCAGTATTTGCAGTCTATTACCTATATAGGTCTAACAAGATGAAAAAGGAATATGATGCGAAAATTGAGAAGTTTTTGGAAGATTACAGAACTCTCAAGCCTTCAAGGTACACTTATGCTGACATAAAAAGGATTACTAATCAATTTAAAGAAAAGTTGGGTGAAGGAGCATATGGAACAGTATATAAAGGAACACTTTCTAGTGAAATCCTTGTTGCAGTGAAGATCCTTAATAGTTCCATAGGTGACGGGGAAGAGTTTATCAATGAAGTAGGAACAATGGGGAGAATCCACCATGTCAATGTGGTTCGTTTGGTTGGTTTCTGTGCTGATGGATTCAGAAGAGCACTAGTTTATGAATTTTTACCAAATGATTCATTGGAGAAATTCATATTTTCAAATGAAGGGAAGAAACACTCTCTTGGTTGGGAGAAGCTTCAAGATATTGCAATTGGCATAGCCAAAGGAATCCAGTATCTTCACCAAGGTTGTGACCAAAGGATCCTACACTTTGATATCAAGCCTCATAATATTTTATTAGATGAAAAATTCAATCCTAAAATTTCTGATTTCGGTCTGGCCAAATTGTGTTCCAAGGATCAAAGTATTGTTTCCATGACCGCCGCTAGGGGAACAATGGGCTACATTGCACCTGAAGTATATTCTAGGAACTTTGGCAATGTGTCTTATAAGTCGGATGTCTATAGTTTTGGCATGTTGTTACTTGAAATGGTTGGAGGGAGGAAGAATATCGATGTTACAGCAGAAAGTGGGAGCCAAGTTTACTTCCCAGAATGGGCATATAGTCGTTTGAATCAAGGAGATGAGTTAATAATCCGAATTGAGGAAGATGGAGATGCTAAAATTGCAAAGAAGCTGACCATTGTGGGACTTTGGTGTATTCAATGGTATCCGGTAGGTCGCCCTTCCATGAAAAATGTGGTTCAAATGTTGGAAGGAGAAGGAAATAATCTGTCAATGCCTCCAAATCCATTTGGCTCTACAGGCCCCATAAGAAGGGATCCAAGTGTGCCTGTAAGAAATCTTCATCTAGAATTGGCAGCCATTTCAGAAACAGAGTGATAAATGAAAATAAAATTAATATATGTATATCTATCTATTCAAGGGATATTTTATAAAATTATGAATTTGTATATATACATGTATTTCCTTTTCCATTAAGAACCAAAAAGATTCTGGTTGTTTCATGTATATATACTACATGTAAGAAATTTTATGAAAATTCCCAACTAATCATGATAGTGTACTAGAGGAGGACTCTGTTTCATTTGCTTGATCTTCAATCTTGGGAACCAATTCCTCCTCTGGATAAAGAAGAGGCTTGGGAGGTACTTGCAGACTTTCTAAGCTTCCTTGAAGCATCTCTAAAACTTTCTTCATGGAAGGACGATCACTTGGCTTCAATTGTATACACCACAAGGCCACTATGGTCATCTTCTTTATCATAGTGTTCTCCTCTTCTGTGGCATCTCCAACTTCATTGACATTTTCCCCCTTAACCATTTGGCCATGAACATAAAAAGGAAAGTAAATTTGACTTGAATGTTCAGCCAACGGATTCAAATTCTTTCTTCTGCCAATCATTTCCAACAATAACATGCCAAAACTGTATACATCAGCTTTGTAGGAGACCCCTCCAATGTTTTTGTAGAATAATTCCGGAGCCATGTATCCCATTGTTCCTCTTGCTGCAGTCAGTGGGACGATGCTTTTATCTAGTGCATACAATTTTGCAAGCCCAAAATCAGATATTTTGGGAACCAAGTTGTCATCAAGAAGAATGTTATGGGGCTTGATATCAAAATGCAGGATTTGCATGTTACAACCCTCGTGTAAGTACTCGATGCCACGAGCCACTCCCAGAGCAATCTCATATGTATTTTTCCAAGTTAAAGCTGTACATTGCTCTGCAGAGAAGATGGATCTATCAAGAGAACCATTAGGCATGAAATCATATACAAGGGCACGTTTGGATCCGTCGACGCAGAAACCAATTAGTCGCACCACATTAACATGGTGAATCATGCCTATTGTTGCAACTTCATTGATAAAGTCTTGACCGTCAGCTTGGGACTTGCTCAGCATCTTTATGGCTGCATTATGGCCACTTCGAAGCTTTCCTTTGTATACAGAGCCATAGCCTCCTTCACCCAACTTGTGTGAGAAACCATTGGTCATATTCTTAAGATCCGAGTAAGAGTACCTTACTGGCATGAGGTTGTTGTGACTTTGCAGGAAGTCCTCTATAGTGCCATACAAGGATAAATGCCGCTTCCGGCACTTGTGGAGCAAGCTTATGATCACACATGGAATTGCACACAAGCAAACTACCAAATGGAGACCCACTGCATAAAATCATAGAAATCACCGAAATATATATATTAGTAATTGTTTCACGTTGATGAGAAATTTGCTCAATAAATTTCACCCTCAAAATTATATATATTCATTAAAATTTTGAAAGCATACGACCATGTACCTATTATACCCATGAACTCTACAATCCCTGCTGCCAGTACAACTGCAAAAGATGCAAGCAAAAACAGAAAAAATAAGTTTGAAGTAGTGTAGTGACTAGCTTTTGAGTACAGAGTAAAGATTAGAGTTTCAATTAACATGTACCTCCGCGAATAAGTGAATTAACACCACAATCTACATGGTTTTCCTCACCAATTATGCAGTCATTAATATATTTGAAAGGCCACCCACAGGATCCACAGTAAACATGAGACCATGAAAGCTCGAACCCATAAGCTAGTTCCTGGTGGATGTCTAGGTAGGTAGTAGAATTGAATATGTTGCCATCTTTTCCAAGCAAGGATGTCATAACCATCAGCACTATACGGCAAGAATTCATTACATCCGAAGCCCTTGTGCGGCCTACTTTAACGTAAGGGTACCCGGTTTTTGATTCCGGAAACAAGGAATTGCAAGGATATGAACCATTAAGACAGGGAGAAGCGTTTAGGTAAAGAGGAGCCTTTACAGGTTTTGGACAGTTTAAGAAAAGAATATTCTTGGACCGGTCATAAGTCCATGAGGATAAGCGATATGGAGCTATGTCTCCGGCGGTGAAGTTATAATAACTCATGGAATTTCGAGGTAACGAGGAGCAGTTACCTTTCTCAACACCGGCATCAACCAACCGGATTGTGTAGTTATTGTAGTTGATTGCCTGGACATAGTATTTTCCTCCTGTTTTCGACTTCAACACAGTGAGGTTGTTCTGACAAGATAAGTTATAACCTGGGACGCCGCAGTGGTTTGGGTCGCTGTTTAATCGGAAAGGATAGCTAATGTTATGGATACTACCGCAGGAAGAAGGTGAACAATGATGGCGGTTACCCTTACCCTTGGCATTGCAAGTTTGACGAGACAGGGCTAGAAAAACAAGGGCTGTAATTGCAAACAGTAGCCTTGCTGCCGACATGGAGAGGTGCTACAATTGTACGAAAAGATTAAAGAACAAAGCTTATGGTTAAAGAGAAATGGGGAAAAGTGTCAAAAGAGCTGTGTTGGAGGACTTTTCTTACCTTTGCTGGTCCTGCCACAATAGTGAAACAAGAATAAATTTTCCAGCTGGAGTTTAATTAGACTCGAATTATCATGTCTAAAACTTGGATGGTTGATGTTTTTTTTTTTTTTTTTGCATTATTACTTGACAATTGACGTCAAGACAAATCAATGTTATTGGAAGTTCAGTTTTCAATTTCTCGACCAATGTGGGGTTAAAACTTAAAACAGAGGTTTGAAATAAAAGTTCCATTGGTTTGCTAAAGCCAGAGATCAATTTTGCAATTATTACACATAGATGCTATCCTCTCTACAAATAAAAGCGACACTTGTGGAGCGGAAGAAAAAAAAATCGTACTCAGACTTAAAAGGAAAAGTCAGTCAACTTCTTACCTGAAATTATGAAAAGTTTTTACAAAGGAACTCAAGAAAAATTCACAGAAAAGTTGATGTACACTGTATTTGATAATAAGATTTTCATTTGCTACTACATGTTTTCTTTCCCAATTGAAAATAATAATAATACAAAAAACTATAGAGCTTCATTTTGATCTCTAGTTCTCCCGATCGAGCAATATCAAATACGAGAAGCTAGGCTTGGCACGAACCAGTTGATGCCTACACCTTGTTCAACTGTTCAAGCGATCACGAGTCCTTGTATCGACCAATATTATTTTGTTACTTATTATAGAAAAGAGTTTGTAACAGTACTATATATACATGTAGCAATGACATAAATCAATTTCTCTTTTTGGCACGAATCCCTCACTATTCATAGTTACATTGGATCTGACTATTTTGGAATCGAGCTATAGAGGACCCCAAATGGAGTCTAACACCTATTCTCAATTCAAATTTCAAAAGAGAGACTTGCATTCGAGAACTTGTTCGAGGGAATTGAGTTAATTAAGTTACATTCACCTAATAAATCAAGGGGATTACTAAATACCGTCCCCTTTTACTAGGTACCGCCCCCCCTTTGGATTATTTTGCCATTTCCTTCAAATTTCAAAATTTTTCATTCTCTCAAATTCTCTCAACCTTCAAATTTTCAAATCTCAATCATTCAAACAAAATAACATCAAAACATACTTTAGTTTAAATGGGTATGGATATGTCAATATTAACAAGATGATTTTAATATTTGATTAATGATAAATTGATATTTGTTTTGTTACATTTTTTTTAAAAAAAACATACTTTCAATCCGAAAAATCTTTGTTCATGCGTTTTGATGTTGTTTTATTTGAATGATTGAGTTTTGAAAGTTTGAAGGTTGAGAGAATTTGAGAGAATTGAAAATTTTGAAGTTTGATGGAAAATAAAACAAAGGGCAAAATAGTCTAAAAGGGGGTAGTAGCTAGTAAAAAGGGGCGGTATTTAGTAATTCACTAAATGAATTTCAATTTGGGACATTATTGCTTAAAATAATGCATGGGATATACAAAATTAAGGAAGTTTCTTATCAAGATATTGCAAATTGAAACAACATTGATTTCGACAAAAATCACTCCTACTTATTACATAGCACTTCAAGGCATCTAAAGCGCACTTGACGTAGTTTGCTCCTCTATCAAATTCTTACTGCTGGAACGATCTTTTGCTTGACATTTCAAGAGCAAAAAGAAAAGGTTTAGGAGGTATGTCAAGGAGCTCAACTTCACTTTCAAGCATCTGCAAGACTTTACTCATCGAAGGCCTATTTGACGGTTTCATTTGTATGCACCAAAAAGCAACAATTATCATCTTCCTCACAAATCTCGTTTCATCATCCGTTATATCTCCCACCTCTATGTCCTCCCCTTGATCAAATCGATCATAAATCCATGTCGGAAAATAAATTTGACTAGAATGTTCAGCAAAAGCATTCAAATTCTTTCTTCTTCCCACCATTTCCATTAACAACATTCCAAAACTATAAATGTCAGCCTTATATGAGACACTTCCAATATTTTTGTAAAAGAATTCAGGAGCAATGTATCCTAACGTACCTCGTGCTGCTGTGAGAGAAACAATACTATCATCCACTGAATACAATTTTGCAAGGCCAAAATCAGAAACTTTGGGAATAAAGTTTTCATCAAGAAGTATATTGTGCGGCTTGATATCAAAATGTAAAATCTGCATTTCACAACCTCTATGCAAGTACTCAATGCCTCGAGCCACCCCAAGTGCAATCTCAAACATCTTTTGCCAACTTAAATTGTGATTTTCTCCTGAAAATATAATTTTATCCAAGGACCCATTTGGCATGAATTCATATACAAGAGCTTGTTTCGATCCCTCGACGCAAAAGCCAACAAGTTGAACTATATTAACGTGATGAATCCTTCCAATAGTAGCAACTTCATTGATGAAATCTTCTCCATTTGCTTTGTTTCTTCCCAACAATTTTATTGCCACAAGACGACCACTACGAAGCCTTCCTTTAAATACTGAGCCATAACCTCCTTGACCTAATTTATCTTTAAAACTTTGTGTCATTCTCTTTATATCAGAATAAGAATACCGAATAGGCATTAAATTATTCTGAGTTTGAAGAAAATTTTCAATACTCTCATCCATTGATAAATGTCTCTTTCTCAACTTGTAAATAATAAGTGCAATCAAGGCAAAAATCCCCAACAAAGTTCTTGCCAATAAAATTCCTGTTTCCCCCAAAAGATACACAAAATAAATTATCAGTATTTGTAAAATACTGGAACATTACATTAATAACTATTTTAGATACCTATAGGAGGAAATACACAGCATATAGTAGATGGAGTAAGTAATACTATTAAATACCTGTTACAGCAAGAGAAGTAAAATAGATTCCTGTTAAAAGCAGATGTCGATTGAAAACTAATTAGTACTTGAATACAAAAATTAAACTCCAAAGTAAAATACTAGCAAAAGAAAGGCCTTACCTTTACCAAATAAATGGTCGCCATACCGAGGGTTCATAGTGATTACTTTCAAAAGAAATTCCGCATTGCTTATTATATATGCTTCAATTAGATACATCAGATAGGTTGCCAACCGCAGCAATCTAGAACAGCGAGCAAAGCAAATTAAAAAGGACCATAAAATTAGGACAAGTGTAGAAATATGAGGAAAAAGAATCTAACACAGCCGTCAAAATATTTAACTTCTTACACGTTTGAAGGCCACTCCTTGTAGGGCATATGCCATGAGACTTGGACGCCTTTCAACAGCTTGTCGTAAATATCAAAAGTAGATAAGCCACTAATATTGGAATAGAAATCGTCGGTGAAGGGAATTAAGGCTTGAATTGTGCACCAAGGACTGAAATACGATATAGCTGACTCGCTATCCAGGAAATAAGAGTAGGAGGAGGAGGAAGAGCTATTGGTATTGGTTGTGCAACGAGAGGCATCCACATAAACTGAAGAGTTGATCATCTTTCTGGTGCAATTCACAAGATACAAAGTACTTCTACACCATAGTAGGTTATCTGAAAGATAGTCGGTGTAAGGGATGGAACTGCGGGGAAGGGAACAATTTTCCTTGTCCAGCAGGCTCGCATCCAAAAGTCGAATGGTATGGTCAGCAGAATCATAAGAGATGTTAAGGACATAAAAATTCCCATATTTCATGGGGAAAGTGGTGCGGTTATTTTGGTGGCACTCAACTTCAAGCCTAGGGTCACCGCACCCACCAGGCTGGCCTTTCAATCGGAAAGGGTGAGTGATGTAAACGTTTCCACACCAAAAAGGGCTGCAATGCTTGCTATAATTGCGTCTACCAAGGCAAGGATGAGGGAGTAGAGATGAAGTAAAAAGGGTGAGGAGGAGGCCAAACAATGGACTTAGTTTTGCTCTAATTACCATCATCTTTGATTCATTGATCAGGTGGCTAGCTGCAGGCTGCCCCTTAATTTGCTAGTTGCGCTACCAAGTCTTCCTTTGAAATTGAAAGTCAACTGAGTAATTTCGATGTGGCCAAGGAAAATAGACTACACATGCAAGTCAGTCAAGCTTCAATTATATTTATGTATAGTTTGAAAATCATTTGCATCTTTTTTCCTCTGTTAATTACTACTACTAGTTAGTTGGGTCAATTTTCACCTCGTCACCCTCCTTAATTAAGGGCTAATCAGGGAGCCTGCCTGATCACTACTATAGTTTATGAGTCAGGTTAGAAGAAATTACTCGGAACATCTCATCTTATTATACATGTGTGGCTGCTGTTCAAACCAAGTCTTCAGGTCAACTTAGCCAATCAATTCAATGTGCAAAACAATTGAAGGAATTTGTTATCAAAAAAACATCAAGGAATTTTCCAGGAAGTTGCAATAGAGTTTAGACTCGAATTATCGTTTTTGTTTGCATTATAACTTGACATGAAGACTAGGGAAGTTGAGCTTTCAAAGTCCCACTCGACCAACACCATTGTTGCAAAGAAAAGTTCCAATGGTTTGAATTTAGTCAATACTCAAGATAGCCAATGAAAGATTTTGGTCCCTTCTGGATAATTGCTAACTCGAGATCAATTTTGCAATTACTGAACCCGAAGCGACACTTGGAGTGGAAGAAAAGGAAAAAAGGGTCAGTCAACTTATCTGAAGTCATGAAATGGTTTTACCAAGAAAACTCAAGAAAAATAGACTGAAAAAGTTGATGTACATGTACACTGTTTTTGATAGTACTAATTTTCCTAAGATTTTCATTTCCTACATGTTTTCTTTCCGAATTGAAAATAATAATAAATAATGATCATAATTAGTTCTTCCGAGCAATATCAAATGGGAGAAGTTAGGCTTGGATTGAATGACAACTTTGTTATAATCAAGTTAATTTACTTATTACTCTGCTCTGTCTTATCGGCAGTGAATGTTGCATCAATCCCAGACGAATGCGAGGTGAGTTGGTGCAAAAAACACCATGAGCCATCCGTCAGGTTCCCCTTCCGATTACAACACCGCCAACCACCGCGCTGTGGCTATCCTCATCCTGGGTTCCAACTCTCCTGCTCGGAAAACGGCCAGACCCTGCTCAATTTCCCACCTGCCATGAAACTGGTGGTGACCCACATAGATTATAAAGCGCAGCGGATTCACTTGTACGATCCCGCTAATTGCCTCTGGCGGCAATTTTCAGGTCTCAATTCTTCTGCATTTCCTTTCTATAGCTGGGACGAACCAGAAGTTGATGCCTACACGTTGTTCAACTGTTCAAGCGACGACGAGTCTTTGTATCAAACCAGTACTAGAATCCCTTGCTTAACCATCCCTGGCTACCAAATTATAGCTCTTCCTTCAGATAGCAATGCATATGCTGACAACCTGTTAAATTGCAGTAACATTGGCAACTTCTCAGCACCGATTTATCCATGGCTTACCGGCCGTTTTCAGTTGCCTTGGAAAGAACCAAACTGCGGTGAGTGTGAAATGGAAGGCAAGGGATGTAGATTAAAGCGCAATAGCACACAGGATCAAACCGAGTGCTTTTATATTCCCAGCCACCATATGGGTATGTTTTATTTTTCTTTCACCTATTTCTCAATTCATGCATTTAAGCGAAGCTTGATGTTGTAATAAGCACTGCACGCCCAAATTCGATTTTTCAAATCTTTGGATTGAGAAGAAAGCTGCTAGAGTAGGAGAAAGGACCAAAACAGAAATGGATGCTTAGGGGTAATAGTACCAATGATCATTCATTTGTGCCTGCTCTGTTTCCAGAACAGAAATGGACTTTTATTATGATTGCAACTCTGAAGAACATGATTGCATAACTATAGTCTTATAAAACAATCCATGTGTGAAGCTGATCAATTTCTTATGTTTCACAATCACAGGCGTTGGGGAAAAGCTCATGATTGCAGGTAAATGGGGATTTTCTTGCCCTCTTCAATTTGTTGACAAGTATGATGCAGCATGATCTAACTAGAAATCATTTTGCAGGTTCAGTCTTGGCTTCTTTTGTTCTTGCAACGATTCTCATTGGAGTTGGCAGGGCACATCACTTGCGCAAAAGAGAGAAAGAAGGTCAACTCAAGATTGAAAAGTTTTTGGAAGATTACAGAGCACTCAAACCCTCTAGATACTCCTATGCTGATATCAAAAGGATAACAAGTAATTTCAAGGATAAATTGGGACAAGGAGGTTATGGAACTGTCTTCAAAGGCAGACTGTCAAATGATGTTCTAGTCGCTGTTAAGGTCCTCAGTAGTTTCAAGGGAAATGGTGAAGAGTTCATCAATGAAGTGGGTTCAATGGGTAGAATCCACCATGTCAACGTGACTCGTTTGGTTGGATTTTGTGCTGATGGATATGATCGAGCTCTTGTTTATGAATACCTACCAAATGAGTCATTAGAGAAATTCATATTCTCAGCCAAGGGCAAGAATCGTTCCCTTAGTTGGGAGAAACTTCATGATATTGCTCTTGGTGTGGCAAAAGGCATTGAGTACCTGCATCAAGGATGCGAGCAACGAATCCTCCATTTCGATATCAAACCTCACAACATTTTGCTAGACCACAACTTCAACCCTAAGATCTCTGACTTTGGCCTAGCAAAATTATGTTCCAAAGAACAAAGTGCTATCTCTATGACAACAGCCAGAGGAACCATGGGGTATATTGCACCTGAGGTACTGTCTCGAAACTTTGGAAATGTCTCGTATAAGTCTGATGTTTATAGTTTTGGGATGTTATTGCTTGAAATGGTGGGAGGGAGAAAGAACATAGATGTTACAGTGGAGAATACGAGCCAAGTGTACTTCCCGGAATGGGCGTATAATCGCTTGGATAAAGGAGAGGAGCTGGGGATCAGAATTGAAGTTGAAGAGCATATTGCAGGGGTACCAAAGAAACTAACGATCGTTGGTCTTTGGTGCATTCAATGGTTCCCCATTGATCGTCCTCCAATGAAAGTTGTTGTTCAAATGTTAGAAGGAGAGGGTAACCTTCTTACAATGCCACCAAATCCTTTTGCTTCTACGGATCAAATGAAGATGGGCGCCCCCATGCCTAGGAAGCCTGTCAATAGAGAGCTTGCTGCTATCTCTGAATTAAAATAAAAAGCAATCTTATCTCATCTTATCTTATCTTATCTTATCTTATATATATATAAAACTGCTAACTCAAAATTCTTAATTATTTAATTACTAAAATACTCTTAATATTATTGTATAATAATTTTTAAATAAGTATTTTTTTTGTCATTAATTTAACTTTTTTATTAATTATGAAGAGATACTGTAAATCCAATATTTATTTAAATCTTTTAAATTATGGAAAAATATTAATAATATACTATAATTGAAATTAATAATTTACTTCTCATAATTGTTTTTAGATTATAAAATTTTTAATTTATAGGTTATTATTTGATGCATCGATGTGTATCGTTTCTATATACCGTCAGTCCATCACGATATGCCACTTCATTAAGGGATAAAATTCAAAGTTTACAAATCCTTATAAATAAAAATTATATATTTTATTTAACAGTAATTACGTTGAAAAATTATCAAAATCAATTTTCTTTCTGCAATCCTCCTCTCTTTCTACATCTCCATCATCTCTTCCAAACTCTCTTTTCTTCAAAATTTTATTCAAGTATTTCACAATTAAAACAAAATTGCTACATGGCTATGCCAAACAATGAATATTAGCATCATTCATCTCGATATCTCCTCGGCCTCTAATCCAATTTTTTTTTCTTTTGGCATGAAATATAAAGATTAACCAGCTTTAACATATAAATTGAAAAGATAATATTTTCTTGCGATCAAGTGCTTTTAGGATTAACTTATCTAATTCCGTTCTTCTTTTTTTAAAGGAAGTATGGGTAGTTTCTTGATTAATTTAAAGATTTCTCCATGTTTTTTTCTGGGATATTCCTTTGACAATGGCGGACAATGCAACTGTAAAATGTGGAAAGCATTGAAAAAAGAAACAGAAAATCTGTTCTAGAGGGTCTAAAAGTTTTAATTTTATTATTTAACGAGATGTCCCATGGTGGTTAAATGGTACTATATAGAGTCACTGACAGTGTACCAAATAATTTTTAACAAGTTGGTCGGCCCACGCTGGCGCGTTAGGCATCTTTGAATTTAGTTTTTTAGAAATTTTTTCATCGACTTGGAAACATCAGCTTTGCCGATCAGTGTCAAGCAAAGTTGCTACAAGGCTCATTGGATAGCAAAGTCAGATTGATAAATAAAGAGTCAAGAAATTGTTCATGAGAATAGTTGATAGAATTACATATTAATGAATATTAATGACACTATTTATTACCAAAATAGTCAATTACCAAAATAGAGCAGGGGAGAAAGTGTAAGAAACTAATTGATAGACTATTAATGACACCATTTATTACCAAAATGGATAATTACCAAAATAGGACAGGGGGAAAGAAAGTGTAAGAAACTAATTGAGAGACTTATTAGTAATCCGGCAAGTCAGAAAAGACAAAAAAAGACAAAATTCTCCTCATTAATAATCTACTATAATTGTAATTAATAATTTACTTCTCATAATTATTTTTAGATTATAAAATTTTTAATTTATAGGTTATTATTTGATGCATCGATGTGTATCGTTTCTATACACCGTCAGTCCATCACGATATGCCACTTTATTAAGAGATAAAATTCAAAGTTTACAAATCCTTATAAATAAATATTTGAAAAATTATAAAAATCAATTTTCTTTCTGCAATCATCATCTCCTTCTACATCTCCATCATCTCCTCCAAACTCTCTTTTCTTCAAAATTTTATTCAAGTCTTTCACAATTAAAACAAAATTGCTACGTGGCTATGCCAAACAATGAATATTATATCATCATTCATCTCGATATCTCCTCGGCCTCTAATCCAACTTTTTTTTCTTTTGGCATGAAATATAAAGATTAACCAGCTTCAACATATAAATTTAAAAGATAATATTTTCTTGCGATCAAGTGCTTTTAGGATTAATTTATCTAATTCCATTCTTCTTTTTTTAAAGGAAGTATGGGTAGTTTCTTGATTAATTTAAAGATTTCTCCATGTTTTTTTTCTAGGATATTCCTTTGACAATGGCGGACAATGCAACTGCAAAATGTGGAAAGCATTGAAAAAAGAAACAGAAAATATGTTATAGAGGGTCTAAAAGTTTTAATTTTATCATTTAACGAGATGTCCCATGGTGGTTAAATGGTAGTGTATAGAGTCACTGACGGTGTACCAAATAATTTTTAACAAGTTGGTCGGCCCACGCTGGCGCATCAGGCATCTTTGAATTTAGTTTTTTAGAAATTTTTTCATCAGCTTGGAAACATCAGCTTTGCCAATCAGTGTCAAGCAAAGTTGCTGCTAGGCTCATTGGATAGCGAAGTCAGATTGATAAACAAAGAGCCAAGAAATTGTTCATGAGAATAGTTGATAAAATTACATATTAATGAATATTAATGACACTATTTATTACCAAAATAGTCAATTACCAAAATAGAGCAGGGGGAGAAAGTGTAAGAAACTAATTGAGGGACTATTAATGACACCATTTATTACCAAAATATGACAGGGGGAAAGAAAGTGTAAGAAACTAATTGAGGGACTTATCAGTAATCCGGCAAGTCAAAAAAGACAAAATACTCCTCATTAATCCTCTTTTGGAGTCTTTAGCAATTTCATTAGGTGTCTCAAATAAGGTTTAGTATATAAATTTTTTTAGGACTTTATTCTTCCTTTTGATATAGCCTTAAAAATCACGTTCAAGCTACTAATTAATGGTACATAGCTTTTGTAAAAAAAAAAAAGGAAAAAAAAAAGTACGTAGCTGATAGCCTAATACAGAAAGTATGAGTAAAAACTGAAATTTTTATCGTCATACTTACTTTCCATTGATTTCTTTGTAACCAAACATAATAAACGCATAATCCTAAGAAAAGACTCACTTCCGCATTATGATATAGTCACACACGTGAATATTTCTAAGATCAATGGATAACATTAATTTGTCACAGCTTTAGAAAAATGGTAAATTTACCAAAAACTTTTTTGGAGCTTAATGGTGAAAGAGGAGAAATAAAATGCCCAATCAAAGTTTGAAAATATTTGAGATGGGTGGAAGGCCATCTTCCCCACTGGAACTGTAAATAAAGTTATATTATATTATATTTTCCAAATATAAATAATAATACTATTAATAAGAAGTATGCAATACTGCAAGCATAACTTTTTTTTGGTAAATTTTGATTCTTGATGTTTAAATTTTGACACTTAACTACTGTTAAAAATTTGATGACGGAAACTAAACTTAGTCTCAAAATTTAAACTTTAAGTTCATATTTTTTCCACTCAAAACCGAATGGTATATATACGTAATTTACCCTTTTTAAAGTATAATTAATGTTTTAAAATTAATTTATCAAGAAACCTTAAAAGTATGAGAGTATTATATTGAGGTTATTTTAAGGGGAATAAGTAAAATTAGAAAGCGAATAAGCCAAGAACCAAAATTAGAAATCATAGCCTTTTACAATTGCCCGAAACTTGAAAGCATATCAAAAATGGAATTATCCAACAAAACTTTGAAGATGATCAAAGAAAAAAGTTGGGGTGGGAAAGTATGAAGTGGAAGGAAATAAAGTAGGAAAGTTCGCCGGAAGATAATCTAATGCACATATTTTCCCTAATAAACAATGAGGAAGATGTAATGACGCAATTGACACAACATAGAAATCAGTCTGACAATCAAACCAAAATTACATAGAAAGATTATCAAAATTTCATAGTGTGGTTACAAAAATTTCATATAGAGGTTATCAAAACTTCATAGTGTGTAGTTATCAAAATTTCATACAGAGGTTACCAAAATGTCATAAAAAAAGTTACCAAAATTTCTTAGGGATGTTAATAAAATTTCATAGGAAAGGAGGTTACCAAAATTTGTGCTTATCAAAATTTCCTAGGGAGTTTAACAAAATTTTATAGGGAGATTATGAAAATTTTATGGAGAGGTTATTGAAAATACATAGAAAGGATATCACAGTTTCATTCTCATAGGGAGGTTATCAAAATTTCATAATGTGGTTATCAAAATTTTCATAATGTGGTTGCAAATTTTATTTAGTGTGATTATTAAAATTTTATAGGTTGATTATCAAAATTTCACACTGAGATTATCGAAATTTCATAGTGTGGTTACCAAAAGTTCAGTGTGGTTATCAAATTTTCATAGGGAGGTTATCAAAATTTCATAATGATGTTATCAAATTTTCAAAATGTAGTTATCAATATTTTTACATTGGAGCATGAAAACAACTACCAAAATGACATAGAAATATATTGAATAATTAGTACAAATTAGATTTCCCTTCATTACATTTAAATAGAGTTTATTGTAAATTGGACTCGCTAAATAAAGTTTTCTAAGAAGTCTAAAACCTCAACTTCCCGAGTTAGCACGTTTGAGCACCAAACGTTGTTCTCAGAAAAACGTTCATTACAAATACATTATTTGTGAAACCAACACTCAAATGTTGTGTTTCAGAGTGAGTAAGCTAATTGGAAAGTGGGTTTGCTAAAAAAATTTAATTTTTCAAAACCTAAAACTTGAACTTCACGATTTTGTGTGTTTGTGCGCAGAATGTTGTTCTTGAGAAAATGTTAATTCCAAATGCATTATTTGTATAACCAACGCTCATATGTTATGTTTCGGAGTTAGTAGAGCTCATTGGAAAGTGACTTGTCAAACAAAGCTTTCTTCAAAGCCTAAAACCTCACTTCACAATTTTTGTGTGTTTTTGCGCGAAACATTTTTTATTTGAAAATGATCAGAATGATTTTTTTTTTGAAACCAACACTCTAATGTCATGTATCGAAGTGAGTAGAGCTTATTGGAAAATTGACTCGCCAAACAAAGATTTTTTGTAAAACCTAAAACCTCAATTTCATGGTTTTGCGAACAAATACAACTCTCAAATGTCGTGTCTCAAACTGAATAGAGCTTATTTGAAACTAGGTTTACCAAATAAAGTTTTTTAAAGAAAATAAAAATATCAACTTCACGATTTTCTACGTTTCCACAAAAAACATTGTTCTTGAGAAAACGTTCATTCCAAATGTCTTTTTTTTGGGGGGGGGGGGGGGCTGAAACCAACGCATCAATGTCATTTTTCGTAATAATTTGACAAATGATATAATAAATGATTTTAAATTTGTTCATACTTATATAAATTTTTTAATAACCATTATAGATTTTTCTGTAACTAAAGTACTATAAATTTGATAACCTCATTTATTGATTAAATTGTTAACAAAATTACTTATCATTAGATGCTATTGGATTTGTTGATGTAAAACATTTTTCATAACTACATAGCTTTTTTGTTAACTGTGTATTATAAATTTGATAGGATCCATTGTTGATGAAATTGTTAACTAATTAAAGTTTATTGGATTTGTTGTTTCACGTATAGTACTTTTTGATAATATATATAACTTTTCAATAACAAATTACTGTAAATTTGATAACTTCTATTATTATTGATAAAATGGTTAACAAAATTTACTTATAACATAAAATTGATGAGTTTATTCCCAATAATTTTTAGGAATTTAGATAAATTTAATCTTTTCAAGATTAACAAAAACATTATATTACACAACATATAACTTAAAATAAGTTTCCACCAAACTTTAATCCCATGTGTGAAACACATGGCAAAATACTAGTGTGTGTATATATATCTCTGCAAAAATTATCTCCAATAATGCAAAGCTGACTCATTGGATGAAGAGAAAGCCAAATTATGAAGGAATCCCTGCAAAAATTGTCTCCAATTATGTCAATAGTACAAAGTAGAATTATTGATTCCAATTATGTCAAAGTAGAATTATTGATTGCATTGAAATTGTATTGAGTGACGGAGCTCTCCCTCTATAAAAGCTCCAGAATCAAATGTAAGAGGTAGGCGCAAATTTCATACAAAGAAATAAAAGATCTTCATACTTTCTTCCAATTATATTCTCCAATCTTCCAATCAAACTTTACTTCTTTTCTTCAAATTGTTTCAATTTTATTCTACTCAAAATCTTAAGATTATTCTACTTCCAATCAAAGTTCTTATCCTCTGATCCACGGGATTGTCTGGTATCCGAGCCAGGGAGGAGCAGGTAATTCTAAGATTTTGAAACATTATTTTGTTTTCATTTTCTAATTATTGGTATAACTATCTTTATTAAAAAAATTTTGCTATAATTGCTGAGTTTTTGATATAAGAGTCTTGTTAAGCCATGGGTTAGGCAAAAGTAGACTTAGTATCCATGTAGGTAATTCTAGTAATTTTTGATAATATTGATTATAGAACTCCCATTTAGTAAGAAAATAGAAAATAAAAGATGTTACCATTTCTTAGGAGAACCAACTCTTCTGCAAGTTCAATTTCCATTAAATCCCAAGATTCTGACCAAGCCTCTCAAACGGTTAATGAACAAGAAGAACATTATGAAAATGTTCCCCAAAGATTTGACAATTGGAACATTCCTATTGTCCCTATAAATCAAATATACAAGAAAACAACTTTTGAGAATTTTAATGCTTTCTGTAATTACATTATAAAAACAAAGGAAAAGAGTCTCCATATCCAAAAGGAATACCAAACTATTCAATTACTTGATAAAACACTCATTAATAAACTTAAAGAGCAAAAATACAAATATATTCATTTTGGATTAGTCCAAGTAGGTGTAAAACCCCTTAGTGTAGAAGCAACAAAAAGTACCTCAATCTTAATTGTCTTAAGAGATGAAAGACACATTATGTTTAATGATTCTTTATTAGGAACAATAGAAATAAGTCTTTGTACAGGACCAATACATTTCAATTACTATCCAAATTTTATGGTATCTTTAACAGACAAAAATATTTTAAAGTCATTAACTCTTCAAATTCATACCCACAATTACAAAATGCTTCCAGGATCCTGAAGTTTTAACTCTAGTTTATAGGTTACACTTTAAAGCAATGTATTCCGTAGTTAACACTAAAGCTTTATTACAAAGCCCAAAAGGAGAAACTACTCTTTTAATAGAGACTGACACTACAAGAGCCCATACTGTGATACCCAAGACTATCCAATGGCATGAAGTTAATCTGCCTGAAAGATGGAAATTAGAAGGTGCTACTGATCCAATAGAACCAATTCCAGTTAGGAATAATTCATTAAGAGAAATCTCTCAACATCAGGATGGCACAGTAGAATTAGTCTTCAATAGACCAAAAAGACTACCTCCGAGATATTCTTTTGATATAGCTAGTTCAAGTTCAGCATTCCAAGGATTAAATATAGAAGAAGAATCAATTACCGATAGCCAACAACAAGATTTCAAAACAGCTAGGACATCTGTCTCCTCAATACCAATATCATTTGCAAATACCCAACAACATGAGTTTAGAACAGCTAGAGAGTCCACACCTTCGGTACCTAGCTCGTTTAGGACTAATTTACAAGGAATTAATAACTCCTCAAAAATAGCCCAACCTATTTATGCTAGGCAAACAGAAAGCCCTCATGATTCACCAGTAATGTCACCAACTTATTCTTCAATGACTAATAATGTAAAAATTGAAGAAGAATCAGAAATTTACGTTATACAAAAGCCTTTTGAAATCAACAAGGAATGGTGTAGAAAACATTTCTACTCAAATAAAAACAAAGTTTTAAGAGAAGAATATTTTAAAAATTATGGAAATGAAAAGGGAGAAATACTTCAAAAATATTATGAGTTTATGAATAACCATAGAATCAATATAAAATTTTTCAAATGGTTCAACGAATATTATTTAAACTCTATTAATATGATAAAAATAATAACAAATGGCAAACTACTAGAGGAGAAATTGAATCTCAACACCCTCCTCTAATGGAAATCCAATATAATCACAAAAGTGTTGGAATAAAAGCAAGTCCTTTGAAAATGAGAAGTCCTGATGCAGGAGAACAAATCTCATCAAAAGACATTAAATTGATTCTTGAACAGAATAATTTTACAAATCTGAATCTTCATTCTATAGGAAAACAATTAGATCATATCGAAGACTTAATTGTATCACATCCAAAAAGGCACATAATAAAAGAAAATATTAAAGAATCCTCAACGGAACCAATATTTACACCCTATGAAATTCCAAAAAATTTTCAAAATCCAAAAAATCTTCAAAAAACATCTTTAAATGAAATATAAGATAGACTCAATGCTTTAGGGTCTGAGCTTATAGCCCCAGATACTCCTATACAAACACAAAATTCAATAAATACATTAGACCAAACATCTCAATCTGAGAACGAACAGTCTGAAGATAATCAAATTAATAAAATGAATTGGAGAGAACCTAAAAAATTATATTATCCAAAAACAACTGCACCAGACCTCAATATTAAAGAAAAACCAGTTTTTCAAAATAAATATAATGCTAATACTATATATGAATGGAATATTGATGGCATGTCTGAATATAACATTCTCAATCTATTACAACAAATGACAATGGTTTCCAATGTTTATAAAACACAAAATCAAAATGGTCTAATTAGTGATCAAGCTATAGCCAACCTTTTAGTAGCTGGATTTACTGGCCAACTAAAAGGATGGTGGGATCATGCACTTACTAAAGAACAACATGAAGAAATATTACAAGCTATCAAAAAAGACGACCAAGGAAGAGTCATTCATGATGATGAAGGAAAAGAAATTCAGGATGCAGTTGCAACCTTGATTTTCTTAATTTCAAAACATTTTATAGGTGATCCATCTCACCTTAAAGATAGAAATTCAGAATTATTATCAAACTTAAAATGTAAAAAATTAACAGATTTCAAATGGTATAAAGATGTTTTTCTGACTAGAGTAATGCAAAGACCTGACAACCAACAACCTTTTTGGAAAGAAAAATTTCTAGCAGGACTTCCTAATCTTTTAGGAGAAAAGGTCAGAAATCAAATTAGAGAAAATTATAAAGGAATAATTCTTTATGAAAAACTCACATATGGAGAATTAATCAGTTTTACCCAAAAGGAAGGATTAAAAGTATGTCAAGATTTAAAATTACAAAAACAACTTAAAAAAGAAAGATATATTTGCAAAAAAGAATTATGATCATTCTGTCGTCAATTTGACATCAAAGATGAGTATTCTTTTTCAAAAACTTTTTGTCCATCTAAGCCAAAACAAAGAAAAAAGAATAATATCCCCGAATATAATAAAAAACCAAAATACAAAAAATATAGGAAAGCAAAGAAACAACAAGAATCTCTTAATAAACCAGATAAAATAATAAAATGTTACCGATGTGGAAAACCTGGACATATTTCGAAATACTGTAAGATTAAGAGAAAAATTAATAATTTAAATCTAGATGAAGATATTGAACAAAAAATTAATGAAATCCTTTTAGAATCTACGTCTTCCGACCAAGATACAACAACAGAATCAAAAGATTTACAAATTGATGAATTACATTCAACATCAGAATCTTCTAAAGAAGAATCTTCAATAAATATGTTAACAAAAGATCAAGAATTTATAAAAGAAGTTATCGATAAAATTCAAGACCCAGATCTTAAACGAGAATATTTACTAAAATTAAAACATTCATTAAAAAATAATAAAGAAAAAGAAGTAGTTTCTAATCCTTCACAAATGTATAATTTACAAGAAATAATTTTTAATAGATATGAAAATACAAAACCTAGGCAAATTACAAATTCAGAATTACAAATGGAAATAAAAGAAATCAAAAAAGAACTTTCACATTTAAAGAATGAACAACAACAAATGAAAAAACACATCCAAGACTTAAAAAATGAAGATTGGCATGAAACTTCTTCTACAGAAGAACCTGATCCTGAAACAGAAGAAAAAACACAAGAATATATGATGGTACTTACCGAAGTTTCAATCCAAATATATTTAATAAAAATAAATTTAGTAATAAAAAATGAATTCTCCATACAGATGATAGCTCTTTTCGATACAGGAGCTGATCAAAATGGTATAAGAGAAGGAATAATTCCAACAAAATATTATGATAAAACCTCTGAAAGCCTTAAGGCGGCAAATGGTAAAAAATTAAAAATTACTTACAAAATCCCTAATGCAGAAATCTGTAATAAAGGAATTAAATATCAAACATGTTTTTTAATGGTCAAAGATATCACTCAAGATGTTATCTTAGGAACACCATTCATTTCATTACTTAAACCTTATAAAGTTATAGATCACTCAATTACATCTAAGGTTTTAAACACAAAAGTTGAATTTCCTTTCTTAGAAAAACCCAAAATAAGGAATCTTAATTTATTAAAATCCTTATCTATTCACAATAGTCAAATAAACAACCTGATAAACTGTAAACATAAACAAATCTCTTTTCTACAAGAAGTATGTTTTCAAAAATTAAATGAACAATTACAAAAAAGAGAGATTACAAAAAGAATCAATCAAATAAAAGAAGAAATAGAATCATCCATATGTTCAGATATTCCCAACGCATTTTGGGATAGAAAGAAACATGAAGTAACATTACCTTATGAAAATAACTTTGATGAAAGACAAATTCCTACAAAAGCAAGACCAATTCAAATGAATAAAGAAATGGAAGAATTCTGTAAGAAAGAAATTCAGGACCTTTTAAACAAAAAATTAATAAGAAAGAGTAGCTCTCCTTGGAGTTGTTCAGCTTTCTATGTTATAAAAAATGCAGAAATAGAAAGAGGAACACCAAGATTAGTTATTAATTATAAACCTTTAAATCAGGCATTAAAATGGATTAGGTACCCAATACCTAATAAAAAAGATTTATTACAAAAACTTTGTAATGCAAACATTTTTTCAAAATTTGATATGTAATCCAGAACTTAGAAAATTATGTAAACCATTGTATAATAGATTAAAAAAGAAACCACAACACTGGACTGATGTCTATGCCAATATTGTATCCCAAATTAAAAAACAAATCATAGATTTACCCTACTTACATTTAGCAGACCCATCATGACCAAAAATAGTCGAAACAGATGCTTCAGAAATAGGATATGGAGGAATCTTAAAACAAGTCAAAAATGACAAGGAACAAATAGTGCAGTTTACCTCTAGGCACTGGAATCCAACTCAGCAAAATTATAGTACCATTAAAAAAGAAATTTTGTCGATTGTTTTATGTATTACCAAATTTCAAAGTGATTTATTAAATCAAAAATTCCTCTTGAGAATTGACTGCAAATCAGCAAAAGAAGTTTTACAAAAAGATGTTCAAAATATTGCTTCCAAACAAATTTTTGCAAGATGGCAAGCTATTTTAAGCATATTTGATTTCTAAATTGAATATATTAAGGTAGAATCAATTCTTTACCCGATTTCCTCACTAGAGAATTTTTGCAACATGCCCCCCAAACTGAGAGATAAAGGCAAAGGGAAGATGCAAGAAACATCAACCCAAAAACAAATTTCAACAAAACAAATTAAATCATGATCCGAAATCTTCCAAGAAGCAAATGAACATACTTCTTCATCAAAATCACCAACTGGTCCATCATTCCAGGATGCACATGACCCAAATGAGATTACATCTCAAATCAAAAAATGGGTTGAGAACCTTTCTCAATCTCCAGAAGTGGCATTAGCGCTATCACAAAAGAAGGATGACAGTCCTCTTCAAAGGATTAGTGCTGAAGCTGCAAAAATTTCAAAAAATAAAGAGATTGTTTTGCACAAACCAAAATCTCTCTCAAATGTTTCAAAACAATTATCTCTTCAAGAAATTTTTCCGAAACAAATTGCAATTTCTCAAAATCCAACTCTGAAAAGTTCACAGTATTTTCCAAATAAAAATGTGGAATACATCTGTGTGGTAGAAGATGATTTTAACCCCTCTGAAAAACCTCCACACATTTTGGCAAAACAAATTTTTAATGATCAACATTTTGTTCCCCAACATGTGGTAAAAACACATGATTTTACACAAACATTTTGATACAAACAGAATCAGTAAATTTCAAACATTATACTGATTCTAAAGATCCAAATTTTATGTGGTATGGACCATCACCTGAAATTTTACCCCCAAAAATGAAAGACCTTTGGTCCAAATTTTTTGACAAATACCAACCTGAGCCAGATCAAAAACACCTTTACCAAACCATCCATTTTTTCACTAAATTAAATATCTCCTGGATTGTTTCATAAAATTATGATTATGAATTTGATAAATGTCTCAATATAACCTCCTTGGTTAGAATTTTCAAAACCAAATGGTGGGACAAATTCAATGAAGAAAAATATGATGCAAAGTACTTGGATAATTTTTTCACACAAAATCCAAGTCTTTGTAAATATGCATCCCCAAACAAGGACATAGCCAGATTTCTCCAAGCAAAATCTAATGCTAGTACTATACTAGCACAAGCAAAAACCAAAAAAGAATATAAGAAGCTTATGGCAGAAATGCTAAGTTCGATGGATTCTGATTCTGAAACAGAGGAGGAGGAAGAAGCATCCCAAACATCATCAGAGAGAACTGTGGATCTGGCAGAAGACTCCACTACAGTTAAGATGGCAAAAACCAGGAAGAAAAAATAGATTTAAAAAAAAAGGAAAAATAATGGTCTGCAAAAGAAAAATAATGGTCTGCAAAGTTATCCCAATTATAAAAAATCTCTGCAAAAATTGTCTCCAATAATGCAAAGTTGACTCATTAGATGAAGAGAAAGCCAATGGTCTGCAAAGTTATCATGAAGAATTTCTGCAAAAATTGTCTCCAATAATGCAAAGCTGACTCATTGGATGAAGAGAAAGCCGAATTATGAAGGAATCCCTGCAAAAATTGTCTCCAATTATGTCAATAGTACAAAGTAGAATTATTGATTCCAATTATGTCAAAGTAGAATTATTGATTGCATTGAAATTGTATTGAGTGACGGAGCTCTCCCTCTATAAAAGCTCCAGAATCAAATGTAAGAGGCAGGCTCAAATTTCATACAAAGAAATAAAAGATCTCCATACTTTCTTCCAATTATATTCTCCAATCTTTATCCAAACTTTACTTCTTTTCTTCAAATTGTTTCAATTTTATTCTACTCAAAATCTTAAGATTATTCTACTTCCAATCAAAGTTCCTATCCTCTGATCCACGGGATTGTCTGGTGCATATATATATATACACATTATTTTGTTATTTCCATTATTATAGAAGAGTTTGTAACAATATATATACATGTAGCAATGACATAAATCAATTTTTTTCTTTTTGGCACCAATCCGTAGGTATTTATAATTACATTGGATCTCGATTAATATGGAGTTGAGCTGTGTCGGATTCCAAATAGAGCAAAACTCTCACAACGTCTATTTTTCTCATTCACCCAACTCGGTAATGACATAAATCAATTTCAAATTGGGACATTATAGCTTAAAATAATGCATGGGTTATACAAAATTAAGGAAGTTTCTTATTAAGATGCAAATTGAAACAACATTGATTTCGAGAAAAATCGCTCCTACTTATATATATTACATAACACTTTAAGGCATCTGCAGCGCACTTGATGTAGTTTGCTCCTCTATCAAATCCTTACAGCTGGAACGAACTTTCCTTGACATTTCAACAGAAAACAGAAAAGGTTTAGGAGGTATGTCAAGAAGCTCAACTTCACTTTCAAGCATCTGCAAGACTTTACTCATCGAAGGCCTATTTGACGGCATCAATTGTATGCACCAAAAAACAACAATTATCATCTTCCTCACAATTCTGGCTTCATCATCCGTTAACATATCTCCCACCTGTATGTCCTCCCCTTGATCAAATCGATCATAAATCCATGTTGGAAAATAAATTTGACTATAATTTTCAGCAAAAGCATTCAAATTCTTTCTTCTTCCGACCATTTCCATTAACAACATTCCAAAACTATAAATTTCAGCCTTAGAAGAGACGCCTCCAATATTTTTGTAAGAAAATTCAGGAGCAATGTATCCTAACGTACCTCATGCTACTGTGAGAAAAACAATACTATCTTCCACCGAATACAATTTTGCCAGACCAAAATCAGAAACTTTAGGAATAAAGTTCTCATCGAGAAGAATATTGTGCGGCTTGATATCAAAATGTAAAATCTGCATTTCACTCCTTCTGTGTAAGTGAAAGGCTGGGAGTGATGAGTAGAGGAAAGGTCTTGTCGGAGCCAGATCTCTTTCTTCTCCGCGGCTAACGGCCTTTTCGCGTCAAAGCCTATGCAAGTATTCAATACCTCGTGCCACTCCAAGGGCTGTCTCAAACATCTTTTGCCAACTTAAATTGTGATCTTCTCTCGAAAATATGATGTTATCCAAGGACCTATTTGGCATGAATTCATATACAAGAGCTTGTTTCGATCCCTCAACGCAAAATCCAACAAGTTGAACTATATTAACATGATGAATCCTTCCAATGGTAGCAAATTCATTGATGAAATCTTCTCCATTTGCTTTCGTTTTAGCCAACAATTTTATTGCCACAAAAAGACCGCTACGAAGTTTTCCTTTAAATACAGAGCCATAACCTCCTTGGCCTAATTTATCTTTGAAGTTTTCTATCAATTTCCTTTTATCAGAATAAGAATACCGTATAGGCATAAAATTGTTTTGACTTTGAAGAAAATTTTCAATATCATCATCCATCGATAAATGTCTCCTTCTTATATATTGGAATAGAAATTGTCCGTGAATGGAATCTGGGCTTGGGCTATGCATAAAGGGCTGAAATTAGATACAGCTGCATGCTCATCCAGGAAATAAGAGTAGAAGGAGGAGGAAGAGCTATTAATATTGGTTATGCAACGAAAGGCATCCACATAAACTGAAGAGTTGATCATCTTCGTCGTGCAATTTACGACATACAAAGATGCAGGAGATATTAGTCCAGATCCCCTTTCTGCAAAGTTGTATCTTCGACAGATGGAGCTGCGAGGAATGGAACAATTTTCCTTGTCAAGGCTCGCATCCAAAAGTCGAATCCTTCGATTATCATAAGAGATGTTAAGGACATAAAAATTCTCATATCTCATGGGAAAAGCGGTGCGGTTATTTTGGTCGCACTCCAGTTCATACATACAGTGACCGCACCCATGAGGCTGGCCTTTTAAACGAAAAGGGTGACTGAATGTAAACGTTTCCGCACCAAAAAGGGCTTCAATGCTTGTTATTGCCTCTAGCAATGCAAGGATCAGGGAATAGGGATAAAGTAATAAGGGTGAGGAGGCCAAATAATGGAATTAGTTTTGCTCTGATTAGCATCATCTTTGATTCATTGTTTTGGTTGCAATCAGAACTTCTTATCCATTTGCACTATACGATGTTTATCATCATAGTATATATTACCAAGTCTTCCTTGGAAAGTCAACTGAGTAATTTCGATGTGGAAAAATAGCACTTCAGCTTATTGCATCTTTTTTCCTTTGTTTATAATTGGGTCAATTTTCATCCCAAAAGAAAAATAATTGGGTCAATTTGCTCTACATCACCCTCCTTAATTAAGGGCTATTAGGGAATTTAAGATCGACCACAATTCTTCTTCAACTTGTCTTTCTCAGTCTAATCTTCGCTACAATTGTAGTGGGAAATATCATGAATCCTCATGAAATGATGAAGATGATAAATGGAGTTTCACCTTAATTTATTATTAGAGTAAACCTCCGTCCATTTTTATATGTAAGGTTTTCTTGTCCCTTTTTATGTCGTTTTTCATATAAAATACTTTGTTTCAAAAATTACCTTCATTTAGAGTGCATGGAGAATGGAGTGTGGTTGTATACAAAAAAAAATAAGGAAAGAGGTAATCTTAATTGAAGGGGTAATTTAGAAAAGTAATTTAAAAAGCTTATCAAATTTATCGATTTTAACTAATTTCCTTGATATGTATAATGTATTGCTGACAAATAGAATTGGACAGAGAAAGTAGTGATAAGAACACAATTTTAATATCAATCTCAAATTCTACTACTAAGGCAAATGGGCGAAAATAAAACAAGAAATATCTTGGGCCAAAAAGCCCATCTGAGCATGTAAATACACTTCAAATCAGCTAACTGCTTACAATCCATAAAAAAGAGGTCTTGTGTATATAATTCCCTGATTTAAAAAAAATTATAAAAGGCTAATCAAAACAAAGAATGTTGTGAAATGATAACAAAATAAAGTAAGGGAGTAGAGAATAGAAGTATGGAGAGACAATAGAATATGGAGAAGAAGAAAGTATGGAGAAGGGAGAAATTGTTTTTATTCCATCTTATTCATGTTATTCCATAACAAGGGAATTGGCTTATTTATAGGCACATAGATACATCACCATAAATACAAGGGGATGAACTAAATACATAGGTAAATGTGTATGAATGAACCTAGTCATCAATCTTATCCATATCTTAATTAGGTTCATGGACATCCACATATGATACATGTATATTCATAACACTCCCCCTTGGATGTCCATTGTTGGAGCATATGCCTCATTAAAACCTTACTAGGAAAAACCCTGTGGGACAAAAACCTAGTGAAGGAAAAAGAGTACATATGATCTCCCAATACGCATTCAAATGCTGCCTCATTAAAAACCTTACCAGGAAAACCCAATGGGAAATAACCATGGTCAAGGGAAAAAGAGTGCAGCGCGTATTTAACTCCCCCTCATGATAACATTATTCAAGATCTTTGAGTCTACGGACTCAAATTTAATGGACAAGCTTCTCATATATTGTAATAAGAAGTGTCTTAGGACTTAGTGAATAAATATGCAAGTGTCTTAGTGAATAAATCTTAATATCACCATTCTTTTGGAGATCACATGTGAAAAAGAAATTTGGTGATACATGTTTTGTGATATCTCCTTTGATGTACTCATCTTTCAATTGAGCATTATCTTGATATATGATCGTCTGGATCATTTTTCTAGAAGATAAGTCACAAGTCTCATGAATGTGTTTTACCAAAGACCTCAATCAAACACATTTTCGGCTTTCCTTATGTATTGCCAAAAATTTCCGCATGATTAGATGATGTGGCAATTATAGTTTGCTTCATTAAATGCCATGAAATGACAATGCTGCCACATATAAGCAAATAGCTAGTTTGAGATCAACGACCATTATTAGGATCAGACAGATATCCAGTATCTGCATAACCAATTAAATCTTTCTCGGGTACATTCGAGTAAAACAAGCCCATATCTATTGTACCTTTAAGGTACCAAAGTATATGCTTAACTTCATTCCAATGCCTTCGTGTAGGAGAAGAACTATATCTTACTAATAAATTAACAACATATGTTATGTTGGGTCGAGTACGACAAGCAAGATACATGAGTGCTCCTTATGGCACTAAGATATGGTACTTCAAGACCAAATAGTTCTTCCTTACATTCTTTAGGTTTAAAAAGGATCTTTCTTTACATCTAAAGATCTCACAACCGTTGGAGAACTTAATGGATACGATTAGTCCATATAGAACCGTTTGAGCACTTTTGTTAGATAAGTACCTTGTTGCACAAAAATTTCATTATTTAAATGCTCAATTTGCAACCTAAGGCAAAATTTTGTTCTCCGAAAATCCTTCATTTCAAATTCTTTCTTTACACACTGGACAGCTTTTGGAAGCTCTTCAGGAGTTCCAATGATATTTATATCCTCAACATAAACATCAATTATAATATACTCATTTCCAGATCTTTTCATAAAGATACATGGACAAATAGAGTCATGTTTGGATCCATCCTTCAAAAAATTTCACTAAGGCGATTATACCACATGTGCCCAGATTATTTTAATCCATACAAGGATTTATTCAACTTGATTGGGTATTTTTCTCGAGAATCTGACATATATGCTTCATGCAAATGAAATCCTTTAAAGAATTTCATATAAATGTCAGTATCAAGTGAGCCATATAAATAGGCTATAACAACATTCATTAAACGCAGATCAAGCCCTTCAGGGACTGCCTGACTAATTAAATAACGGAAAATTGTTGCATCCACCACATTTGAGTATATTTCCTCATAATCAATGGCAGGTCGTTGTGAGAATTTTCGGGCAACAAGGTGTGCCTTATATCTCACTATTTCACCATTTTCATTTCATTTTCTCACAAATATCCATTTGTATTCGACCGGTTGTACATCTTCAGGTGTACGGACTACAGATCCAAAAACTTTTCGTTTTCCAAAAGAATTTAACTATCCCTCAATTGCGTCTTTCCATTTTGGCCAATCATTTCTTTTTTGTTTGCATGCATGCTTTCATAGACTTTGATTCTTGATCCTCATTATCAACTATTACATTGCGCGCTATATGATATGAAAAAGTATCCTCAACGTTGACTTCATTTCGGTTCCATCGAATTTCATTCAAAACATAATTAATTGAGATCTCTTTATTTTCACAATTATCAGGTACCTGATGTTCTTCTGGAACTAAATTATTAATTATGTCTATGTACTCTTCTGGAGTAATCTCTTCACTCTTAAGGAGTGGACTCTTCTGGAGTAATCTAATCATCAATTTGACCATCTTGATTTTTAGCTCCTTTTCAATTTCGAGGATTTTTATCTTTGGAACCGACAGGTCTACCACGCTTCAGGTGTGGTTTAGACTCATTTGCTATAAAAATTTATTCGACTGGGATATCAAGTTTGATCGGAGCATTAGAAGTTGGTATATGTGACTTAGGCACTTACTTTGGGTCAGTAAAGGCGTCTGGCAAGCCTTGTAAATGAATTATCTTTTGAACTTCAGGTTCACATTCTTTTGTACGAGGATCAAGATAAGATAAAGATAATTCATTCCAACTAATTTCCTCCAATTGAGTAGTTTCTCCCCCTGATGTTAGGAAAACAAAGTCATCAAAATGACAATCAGCAAACCAAGTCGTAAATTCCAAACCCAACATAAATTCCCAACCTTGTTTAAGGTCCCATCTTTGTGCGTTGTGGTGGAGCAATTGGAACATACACCGCACAACCAAAAATTCTAAGATGGAAAATATTAGGTTCCTGACCAAAACCCATTTGTAAAGGGGAGTATGTATTTTAACTTGTTGGCCTAATACGAATTAGTGCTGCTGCATGCAAAACAGCATGGTCCCAACAAGAAATAGGAAGCTTTGTTCTCATAAGTAGTCTTGCAATTAATTGCAAACTTTTGATAAATGATTCTGTCATACCATTTTATGTATGAACATGTGCTACTCGATGTTCAACACCAATGCCAATAGACATACAATAATCATTGAAAGCTTGAGAAGTAAATTCACCAGCATTATCAAGGCGTATTTTCTTGATTGGAAAATCAGGAAAATGTGCTCGTAATCGAATTAATTGAGCAAGAAATCTCGCAAATGCCAGGTTACGAGTTGACAATAAACATACATGTGACCATCTTGTTGATGCATCAATAAAACCATAGAATATCTGAATGGTCCACATGGTGGATGTATTGATCCACAAATATTGTCTTGAATTCTTTCTAAAAATGTAAGGGATTCAGTCCCTATTTTGCTTGGTGATGGCCTAATAATCAATTTTCCTTGAGAACAAGCAGCACATGAGAAATCATTGGATTGAAGAATCTTCTGGTTCTTCATTGCATGTCCACATGAATTCTTAATCATTTTTCCGCATCATAATTGAACCAGGATGGCCAAACTGGTCATGCCAAACAATAAACATAATGCAATCAATAAACTTGTGGTTTATAAAAGCATATGTTTATTATCGGTATGGCCTAGCTGGTCATGCCAAACAATAAACATAATGCAATCAATAAACTTCTGGTTTACAAAAGCATATGCTTCAATCTTACTAATGAATGAGTAATATAATCCGGAGGATAATGCGGGTAATTTCTCCAATATATTTCTTACCCGAAATCATGTTTGTGATGCAAAGATATTCTTTATATCCTTCATTTGCAGTCTCAATATGGTATCAATTTCAATGGATATCTTTTTACTTAACAAATTTTTGTGAGACTTGGGTAGAATATAGTGCATCATTTATATTGAATTTTTTTTCCTCCAGATAAAGCAATACTAGCTCTTCCGGAGCCTTAATACAAGCTCTTCCGGAGCCTTCAATCAAATTTGCACAATACTAACTCTTCCGGAGCCATCAATCAAATTTGCACTACTTGATATAATACTAACATTTGATTTTTCCCATTATCAAATGAAAGAAAATTCCTTTTGCTTAAGGATAGTATGTGATTGTTGCACTATCCACAAAATATATTATTGATGTTGTTGCCAATTAAATGCATCCTTTATTGTAATATGAGCAAGAAACATGACAATGAAGAATGAAGAAAAAATTATTTCAAGAAAATCATCTAATGATTTGAACACATAAAACGAAATATATATAACCGATACAAAGATTTAGAAATATATTTACATCCAGCATCAAGATTTCATAAAATAATATGAGACATATAAAACACAAGGAATTCATTTTTCATCATGCTCATCACTAATAATTCTTTCACCAATTAAATGATCAATTTTGCCATCAAAATCGGCAAAGAAACCAGAAACATCCAAATGAGTAGTATCAATTTGGCCAAGTTCAGATTTGTTATCAAGCAAAATTTGTCTTAATTTTCTTTTCATTATTCTTAAGCATTTCATGATAAAGGTCAACAAGATATTTTGGTGTACGATAGGTACAAGACCAATGACCTTTGTCACCACAATGGTAACATAAATTCTCATTATGCTTGTTATTTTGTCCAACTTTTTTTTTCTTTATCGTTTTCCATTCATTTCCCTTTCACTTTAGGTGAAAGATGCATTATTAGAATAATCTCCATGATATTTATTACTACAATCACGATAATGACCATATTCATAATTTGAGTGATTGTATGTTGCTATATTCACTTCAGGGAATGGAGCAAAGCCAATTGGACAAAATTCTTGATTTTTCACTTATAGTATTGGCCTTGTATTGATTGGATGTATTCATCTCTTTCTCTTAAATGCGCCTTCAAAACATTTAAGAATTTCAACATTTAAAATCCAAGATAAATAATTCTTAATTTTAAGAGCACATGGTTTTGTTTAGCCACAAGAAAAAATCAATTCAGAAAACCATTTTCACAATATTGTTTAATTATCAAGTTAGATTTCATGTAAATTGAAATTAAGAAATATTTACACCAAATTGATTTTTAGCATTTAAATCCAAGATAAGTATTTTATTTAAATAACATCAAGATCCACAAAATCAAGATAATTCTTTCCCATAATATCATGAGTCACAAATCAATTTCAAGAGTCTAAGATAAGTTTCATGCATAATGATGCTATCGTGGAAATATAACTAGAATTAGATTTCAGATTAAGAAATTCATCAGACATGTAACACATGTCATATATAGATTTATGCATGACATGAACATATATATAATTTAAAGTGGATAGTATGACAACTTCGGGTGTCAAACTTTGGCAACAATTAAAGTTTCAAGTGGATAGTATGACAACTTCGGGTATCAGATTTTGGTAACAATTAAACAAATATTTCCATCCCTAATATGACAACTTCGGGTGTCAAAATGATACTATGACAACTTCGGGTGTCAAAGTGATGCTATGACAACTTTGGGTGTCAAAGTGATGCTATGACAACTTCGGGTGTCATAGTGATACTATATGTTTGATGTGACAACTTCAAGTGCCACTGATATGCTTGATATGACAACTTTAGGTGACGCTAATATGCTCGAAGTGACAACTTCAAGTGCCACTAATAGATAAGGTAGTATTTTGATCATCCATAAATTTTAATGATAAAAGAAAGGTTAGAAAGAGGAGATTATGCATGATAAAGAAAGGTAGAAGAAGAGATTATGCATGTTAAATAAACTTTGTAAAATATCTAACCTTAGACTTGTATGATTCAACTTTCAATCTCTGTAGACTTGTATGATTGAACTTTCAATCTTGATCTTTTTGAACTTCTTGATCATCACTTAAACTTGTAAGATTAAACTTTTAATCTCGGTCACTTAGAGCTTTTCGTGCTAATAACGTGTTGTGAAATGATAACAAAATAAAGTAAGGGAGTGGAGAATAGAAGTATGGAAAAGACAAGAGAATAGAGAGACAATAGAATATGGAGAAGAAGAAAGTATGGAGAAGGGGAGAAATTGTTCTTATTCCATCTTATTCAAGTTATTGCATAACAAGGGAAATGACCTATTTATAGGCACATAGATACATCACCATAAATACAAGGGGTCCCCTTGTTATATACTAATTATATAACTAATTATATACCCTAAGGCTAAGCATAAACTATAAAGCAAGACAACATTGAAGCAAAGCACCAATCTAACAAATTCAGGCTTCAGCCAAGCACTTGCAACAACTTGAAGATCTCAAGATCATCAACCATTCCATGCAGCAACTTGAAATAAGATCATCATCCATGCAGCAAGCCAGCAACTTGGTTATACAGCAAGAAAATTCATCAATTCGGGAAAGATTCAAGTAAATTTCTCAAATCTCAACTATATGGCAGATAAAATGCAAGAAAATAAAGCATAAATCTACCATTTCAGGATCGATCTCAATCAATCATAGACAGTTTGTGTTTGAGAGTAATCATTACAGCATTGTATTTATGATTGAAATTGGAAAACAAATAGGAACTTCAAGTTTACCTTCTATGCTGTCCACACTTCACAACTCTTGACTCATCTCATCTCAAGCATCAATTATTGGATCCAAGGAGTCCTTGGATGATTCTAAGCAAATGCAAGCAAAGCATGAGACAAAAAAAATTCAGTAATCAGTGTAAGCATTAAGCAATTATCCCATCCCATCCAAACTCATCCAAATTCACTAATTCAGTATTAAAATTCAGTACATAGTATTAGTACATACCTAGAGCAATCTCATCAAACTTTTCTTGATCCTTTGAATCAATCATGGCATCAAAATCCATCTTTGAAGCTCCACGCAACCAGTCTTGAGAGCAAACCAATGCTTGAACAATGGATGGCAACATAGAACTCCGAAACACATCTAAAACCCTTCCACCAGTGGAGAATGCAGATTCGGAAGCAACAGTGGAAATCGGGATTGTCAAAAACATCCCTAGCCAGAGCAGATAGG
>AWWV01009004.1:0-47022 GCA_001974805.1 Corchorus capsularis
CATTAGAACCAAATGCAGAAACATGTTATACTTATTTATACCGAATTGCATCATCAAATAGCTTATATATAGTTATATACTGAACAAATAGTCAAATAGACAAATACTATCAAAATTAACCAAAATTCAAAACCATAACATAAATATACAAAAACAGAGCACCATACATTACCAAAATACTTCAATTGAATTCACAAAGCAAATACATAAAAAAAACCCTAATTTTTATTCGGTCTAAACACAAAAATTGAAAATCCTAGACTCATTTTTCAATTCAAGTCAGAAATAACGCAAAGAAAATATAAATTCAATTTAAATTTCAATTCTTACCATCAACGCTGGGGACTTCTTCTCCTTGTTCCATATTCGGGTTTTCCATTTCTTACAACCCTAAAACTGAGATTAGGGTTTCTTTTAATACAAAAGGAACGAAAAATTTGATAAAAATAACAAGAATTCCACTAAACGGAATTGATAGCAGAGAGGGGAAACGACTGAAATCTTGGGGTTTTTTTTAGGTTTTCAACATTAGGGATTGGTGTTTTTGAATGAAGATTAAAGAAAGGAACAAATTGGAATGTAAATGAGATGAAAATAACCGAATTAACGATGACTATGGTGGTTTTCCGGTGAAAAATGACCGGCAATGGAGGTTCCGCCGTCGTCGAGAGAGATGAGGGAGGGAAGGAGAGAGAAAATCGAAATTGAAAAGGGAGAAGAAAAATAAAAAGTTAGGTTTTGGTTTTTTCTGTTTAGGTATTTATATTTTAAATATTTTATATATTTTTTTATTTTATATATAATATATATTATACAAAACGACGTCGTTTTAGACATCGGTTTCTCGGGTCGGTTTCGATTTTATCTTCGAAGCCGAGAACCGATCGCCTTACCCGATTAAACCGATATCGCAACCGATTAAACCGCATAACCGAATTATTGGTACCGATTTTAGGCATTTCGGGTCAGTTTTGGTCGGGTCAATCGGTTGACCCGACACTTGCACACCCCTACAAGGGGATGAACTAAATACATAGGTAAATGTGTATGAATGAACCTAGTTATCAATCTTATCCATATCTTAATTAGGTTCATGGACATTTACATATGATACATATATATTCATAACAAAGAAAAAGATAACTAATAAATATTTGTAATGAAAATATGGACCTCAAACAATTTAGACCCACATTAAATATTGAGAAAATTACCAAGAAATTACCTTAAAGTTATTTATCTTAGAAGTTCATTTGTGATTACTCAACTTACAAGTTACTCTAAAGATTTAGACATCATTTTTGTCACGCTGCAGTTGAAACCTTTGGTCATGGCACGGGGGCTAATTGTTCAAATAAGAGCCTAACGTTTGCAAAAATGCTCAAATAAGGGTCCGATCCGATCTTTTGATTTGGCCAAATAAGGGCCTAACGTTATCGAAAATGCTTAAATAAGGTCCCAATCTTTTAATTTGGCTAAATAAGGGTCTAACATTATCGAAAATGCTCAAATAAGAGTCTGGCATCAGTTTGGTGACGCGTGAGAATTTTCGATACCAGGCCCTTATTTGAGCATTTTAGAAAACGTTAGGCCCTTATGTGGCCAAGTTAAAAGATCGAGCCATTATTTGAGCATTTTGGCAAACGTTAGACCCTTATTTAGCCAAATTAAAAGATCAGATTCTTATTTGAGCATTTTGGCAAATGTTAGGCCCTTATTTGAACAATAAGCCTGGCATGAGAGGCTAGCCTTTTAATCGGAAAGGGTGACTGACGAAACATTTCCACACCAAACAGGGCTGCAATGACTTGTTATTGTCTCTAGCTAGCAAAGCAAGGGTCGAACAATAGCGCGATAAAGCAATAAGGCCTAGGAGACCAAATAATAATGGACTTTAATTTTACTTCAAAAAATAATGGACTTTAATTTGCTCTAGTTATTGGCATCATGAAAGTTGGTATGGAGCGAGATAATTAGAGAATAAAGCTGATGATCACTAGTTTATTTATAAGTCAGATTAGAAATATACTTTACTCGGAAGATCTTATCTTATTAGTTATTATATGTGGCTGCTGACCAGGCTGAAATTTCAATTTGGTATCAAATCTTTCATGAAAATTTCGACTTAGTACGAAATCTTTTATTTCGTCCAATTTGGTACCAAACGTTTTATAAATGGATCATTTAGTACTTTTTCGGGCTTCCGTCAGCGAGTAAACCACACACACGTTAAATAATGCGTTTAGATATTTTTGGAAAACAAAAAGCCACGTGGCATTTCCAGTCAATAAAAAAATATATTAAAAAACCTAATTAAATCCCGCTCCTATTTTCTTTTTTTCTTCCTTTTCTTCTCTTCTTTTCCTTTTATTTCCTTTTTCCTTCTCCTTTCTTCTCCAAAACAGATACCCCTCTTTCCACTAAACCCTAGTGCCGCCTGCCTTGATCTCCCTCCGCGCCGCCATCAGCCACTGATGGACTCGTCCACCGTCGCCTCTTCTTCTTTCCTTTCCATCCTCCTTCTTCTACTTTTATATAAAAAAAATAAAAAAAAAAAAAACCCTCAAGACTAACCTAAAACACTCCTAAGCCGCGACTTCAAAGCCCGATTCCGGTGAATCTTACCGTCGGATCTTCATCAAAATCAAATACGTTCAACTGCCTCTTACGTTGAGACCATAGCCAAAAAAAACAGCTCCAATCGCATGAATACCAAATAGGAAGGCAAGGCTGCGGCTTTATTAATTAAGAAGGAAAATCATAATCTTTGAGGGTTTGGTCTGACTCCAAGTAAGTAAAGTAGCTTCCTTTTAATTACTTCAATTTTAAGATTAGTTAAATTGTTATCGTTTTGGTGAGCGAATAGTACTTTGAATTGCTCTGGATTATTCTAATTTTGGGTTTAATCTATTTATGTAAGAGCGATAGTATCTAATTTTGAATTCTGCTATGCAAAAAAAGATTAAAAAAAAGTGTTATATTTTGTTGGTTTTGGGTTTAATATATTTTCATAATATAATATTGCAAATTGATAAATATTCGATATACAAATTTTAGTTTCCTGGTAATTGATAATCTATACCGAAAGAGATGAAAATTTTATGCATTAAAATTAGTAAATTACTGGAGTTATGCTATTGGAAGTAGCAATTTTGATTTTTCAGGTATACTTCTAAACGATTCACCTATTGCTTTTTGGCAAAAAAAAACACCAACTACTTCCAATCTGCTCTTGACTTTTCGTGTTTCTGCTCAAATTGTTTGTCTACTCAAATTATTTGTTTGCTAACTGCCTTTCTTTATGAACTCACTATGAACTTTCCTTGCACCTATTTCCCCTCCTTTTGCAGCTTGTTCAGTGGACTCTCAAGCCTATTTTCCATGGTGAATCCAGGTCTCACTATTCTTGATACAATATTAAGTTGATAAATTTGATAAAAGGATGCTTGGGGCAACCTACTTGATCACTGGGGCTTTTTTTAGCAATATTGCCCCTTTTCATTGAGGATATCATGCCAACTTAGAAGGAAGATCAAAGGAAAGAAAATCAGGCCAACAAGCATCTGCCTCAACCTCTGGATGCTAAGTGCAAAGAAAAAATTTGTAATTTCTTATGGTTGTATTTAATTTTTTGTTCAAGATTTCCATTTACTATCTCTTTGTTGTCTGGTGTAGTTGTCATTTGGTGGATATTTAATTACTTTACATACTGTTAATAATTTATTTAATATTGTTAATAATTTATTTATGCAAGTTTAGCATATTTTCCCTGGACTAAATTCTTATTTCCCTTTAAATAAACAGAATTTAGTTAGAGAGAAAATAGAGAGATTTGAAATAATTAGTAGCAAAAAAAAATCTAAATTGATCAAATTTTGAAACGTTTAGTACCTATTTGAGTCAATTTTAAAACGTTTAGTACCAATTTGAGCCGGTTTAAAATGTTAAAAAATAAAAAAAATAAAAAAAATAAAAATACATATTAAAAAATATTAAAAAAACCACGTAGATAACGGAGTTAGGAGTTGACGGCGCGTGAGTTGCACTTCATGAACCCAACCCGAAAAAGTACTAAATTGATCCATTTATACAACATTTGATACCAAATTAGACGAAATAAAAGATTTCGTACTAAGTTGAGATTTTCACGAAAGATTTGGTACCAAATTAAGATTTCAACCCTGCTAACCAAGTCTTCCATTATTTCTCGTTTTCGGCCAAAGAAAAAAAAAACTAGTCTTCCATTTAAGGTCAACTTAGCAATCATCAAAAAAATTCAATGTGGAAAATATACTTTTCATTACAAGACACGAGTCATCAGTCAGGCCCTCGTTTTATCAACATCGATCATTAATCAATTGGGCAATAGCCATCGATCTTATATCCTCGACACCCGCAAGTAAGGGCAAAGAGAAGGCTAAATAAAATTTTAAACCAATAATTTTTTTTTGGCACCAAGAAAGCAAAATTTTAAACCAATAATTATAGTGCACGAGAAGGACCCAATCAATATGGAGATCGAGAAATTTCTTTAGTATTATTATACTTTATTAATTATTAATTAATGTGTGTTCTTCAACTTTTCTTGGGTGAAATCCAATCTTCACCTAATTGTAGCATGCAGCAATTCCACTGAACTATACGGACCTAGCAAACTAATGTTATATAGTATATGCAAAGTTTTAGGAGCAAAAAAAACAATTTCAAGCAAAATGGTAATATCATGAATATTCCTCATGAAGTGGTAATGAAGATACCCTTTGTGGGGAATTCCTGCAAATTGGGCAAGTAGCATTCAATCGAAGCCATTCGTCAATGCAATCAGCATGGAAACAGTGTTGGCATTGGGGTATGGTCTTGAGGGTGTCCTTGGGCAAGTATTCACACAAGCATATTGGGCAAGTATTGTCATCAGGCTTGGGCAGCCGCCTGCTCTCCCCAATCACTATTTTTGGGTACGATTCAATTGTTGGCCCATCCAAACCACCTACAATTGTGGGCTGCGGAGCAACCGTTGGATTGAACTCTGGTATATCGTGTGGCCTTACGGCATAAGACTTGACCTTGCCACAAACGAAGCATAATACCCCTAAGATGCATAGGATGATTGGTACTCCAGCACCAACTGTGATTGCATAGCGAGCACTCCTTGGAATACCTGATAATCGAGTTTCACCCTAATTAGAATGGGGCCTCTGCTTAAATATCATAATTTAAAAGGTTAATTAACAATAAAAGGAGGCTGAAGAATGAAGTCCAAAGTTTATTATTAGTAAGGAGTATATTGTATATGTAAATCGAGTCATGAGGATGTTCAAAAAAAAAATTCGAGTCATGAGCTGCTTGTTGCAGGTCTCAGATTCAAGACTTTGCATACGCAAGTGCCTCCGCGGGTAAACTCACCCACAAAACTTAGGTGTGCGATACAAGTGAAATTCGAATTTTAAAAAAAATGTAAACTAAGCCAATGTTAACATGCCACATATATAGTCAAGGACATGACCTTATGTATGACTACTTCTCCTAGTTGTGGGTGTGGTTGTTGGCATCTAAAAGTGTCGAAATGTTTGATTGAAAACCCCATTGTGGCATTTTTCAATAATTTCACAAGTCAACGAGAGCAAAAGGTAATAATTACAGTATGGAAAGAGTTGAGCGCAATTCAAGCAAAAGAGCACTTCAAACTTCAAACCTTTCAGCTTGGCCAATGGGGAATGGCCAAATATTAAACTAGTACTGTTGTTCAGTCAACTCTTATCTTGAAGCTTTGTCCTAAACCAATAAATGTTTGTTTTTACTTTAATTACTAGGAGTACATGACAACATTAACATAGGCCTAACTAAAGTCAATTCAGAGATTGAGTTTCCTTTGCTTCAATCAATCAGCATTATTTTTTGTTGGAAGTTCATTCTAAAGATTCTTTGTAAGGAAACCTGAGTTCTTTGTAAGGAACAGAGAGATGGAATGGAAAGAAGTTAAATTACCTCGTAAGGGAGCATTCGAACAAATTAATTCACGAGTAGAATTGGCCTTGAGCCCACATTTGCCACCCCGTGACTCACAATTCCGGCACTTGGGATTGTCCCAACTTAGCCCCATATTGTCGCTGAGGTCTGCTGACAATATCTGTTCATAAAAAGGCCAGTCCACAGGAACTGCAACAGTTGAAACTCGTTGGCAGGACAATGACAAATAACTCTCCACTCTGGTTGACGAAGTAGCAAAAACCGTGTGGTTAACACCACTGAGGCAAGCAATCGGATTCAAATCCAACCCATAATTGGGATGGTTCAAATTAGAGCAATTGAAGAAGGTGAAATCTTGATAATAAATACCCTTAAATGGAGAAGCAGAAAGGTTAAGTGAAAGAATCCTGTGAGGAAGGCAATTGTTTGGATCATTGATCCATATCTCTTGTGAAGCATAGTCTATCCCTTGGACACTGAATTTTCCCCAGTATGGCAACTCCACCAACGTTTGATTCAAGCTATTGCATGATAAATCAAAGCCTGGAAACCCACAAGACTTGGCCTGCTGGCCTTGAATCCGGAAAGGGAACCGAATTTCTGGCTCGGTGCGGCTACAGACGGCTGTTCCACATGTATGCGTGCTTCTTGAAGTTTGTAAGGAGGAGCAGAGGAAGAAGATGAACAACAAGATTACTAATTTGAACATGTCCATGTGAGTGTTTTGAGAATGGTAAGACCCTAGGCTATAACCACACTAAATATAAGGGGAGAATTACGTTTAAATGTTAGCATTTATGGAATACAAAATTTGTGGTCTTAAACCTTTGGAGAACCTTAATTTATGAAACAGAGCACAAAATGAAACAGGGCTCCCACTTGATGTCCTTTGCAAAGAATTAGTCATCATCAAGTATAAATATAATTTACGGAGCAAAGTCAACCACCCAAATCCCAATTGTTTCAACTTATAGATCCTTATATGTCTTTTTTTTAAAAGTCAAAATCATAATAAAAGAAAATAAATAATTCTACTATATAAACAAATTTGGCAATTCTAATGAGTGTGATTATAATATACAAAAAGATGAAGATTAACACTAGTTAACACATGGAAAACGAACATGTGGATGTCAATGATTGCAAAGTCCACCCAGAACTAAAAATTGAAAAAATAAAAAATTAAGACTTTGATTTTGATACCAAGTCTTGAGTGCTTGAGATGATCATTAAAAAGATAAACTGGAAGTTGGAAAAGGGAATTTACCAATGGGAAATTGACTAAGGAATTTTTAGGAAGATGGGTAATAGCCCAACAAGTGTTTGAAGAAACAGTTTACTTTCAGAACCGTGAAGCTGCTGAAAAATTACAGTGGAAGGTTCATCATCTTGACTTCATTTACACAAAAATCAAAATCAAACAGAATATAATTATCAAGAACGCGTGAATGCTTATTAAGCATGAAAATGATAATTAAATTGACTTTTAAATGAGATAAAAAAAAATAATAATAAGGCAAAAGCAACACCAAAATACAACAAATAACTTTTTTCTAAAATTTATTCTTACAATATGTTTCACAATCAGCAAAACACTTTGCTATTACATTCTAAATATAAAATGAAAATGAAATTTGGGGGGGAAAAGAAAAAGATCAAAAGTCGTAGCAACGACCATTGCGTTCCCAATCGCCGTAGCGAGTGGGTTCAGGACCTTTGGGCCCGCCTACCTCGCCGGTTTCTTTATTCACATGATCCCCATCTTCTTCTTCTTCTTCATTCTCAATTTCCAGTTTCTCCTTCACCGATTCCGGTTTCTCCTCGTTAGCCTTCTCTTCATGACTCGACCGAGGTTGCTGAGCAGACGAGCACATGAACCGACTCGCCGAGTTGGACGCCGATCGGATCGTCGACTCTGATACGAAACCAGTAAAAGACGGCTTTGGGGTGGAAAGCTCGGAGATTGATGCGAATATACGGCTCAGGCCAGGTCTTGCCATTCTTTTGCTCTGAGGACTGAAAATGTTTAGAACAAAAGAAAAACCTAATTTCGATTTGGCGAAGAGAGAGTGGGTGGAGTCGTGGAGAATAAGGACACGGCGTCGTGTTGGTCAGTCGGTGCAGCCACGTTTTGATGCTAAGAAATTGCTACGTGTAAAGTGTATATTAATTAATTATAAACGGGCTACTGGGCACAAATATAAACTGAGCTGTGGCCCAAAAATCCTACAAAACAGGTTTCAATCCCAAATTAGAATTCATTCAATTTGAAACATAAGAGGCCCAAACTAAGAGGAATACGAGTATTTTTTTTTTTTGAATACGAGTTTTTCTTTAATAGTAAAAAAAGTTAAATGGGAATATAATAAGAGTACATGATTATTATTATTATTATTATATTATTACATGAACTTTTTTGGCCAAATATTATTACATGAACTAGAAGACGTGGAAATGTCCAATGAGCAAATAAAAGGAATTATAAAACATGATTGAAAATGAAGGTGTTTATTAAGATTCCTAATAGTGGATGATTGTGGAATTTTTTGTTTTCTTTTTTTGGTACCGAGACAAATAGATTCATTTAATAAAAAGGGTTAGTACAACTACAAACAGATAAACATAAAGACCATGATAGAGAAAAGCTACTATATTAACTTTTGTATTTTATACTAATGAAATGATGATAATAATAATATATATGGATGTAATTGTCACTGTGATAGAGAAAAGCTTAAATAAGACAATGAAAGATGTTTATTTCTAGATAATTCTTTCTGCATGTAAAATGACGAACAAATTTGATGTCCAAAGCTTAGACACTTAAATAAATTGAGTAAAAGCTCATATTTGTTATGTTTTTTTCTAGAAATAGTAAAAAAAAAAAAAAAACATCGATCCAAGCTGATGTTTCTGCGTAAACCTTGTCTTGTCTCTGCTGAAAGAAGGAACAAAAATGAACAGAGGTGGTAAATGTCAGAAAGATGTGCGTAATAAGCTATAAAAACTAAAAAGAAGAGTAAAAGTTGAAATTAAAAAGATTATTTTTTATTATTATTACTGAAGGAAAAAGGTTGGGTAATGGGTACTTGGGTTGGTGACATTAGCGGTTAGCCATTAGGGGGCTAGGAATTCAATAAATTGGAGAGTTCCAATTCCAAATTCCAACATTCAAAGTTGAAAGGTTTGGACAAAAAGCAAGCAGGCAGCAGAGTAGGGAGAAAGGTAAAGTAAAGCAGAGGCTGTGGAACAGTGGAAGATGGGAGCAGAGCAGGCACTCAAGAGAATTCCACGCATTAAATTCCCTCAAAGGCACCCTAAACCCTCTGCTTCAGGTCACTTTCCTCTTTCCTTTTTCTGATAATTTTACTTATTTTGATCCAAAACTTTTTGGGTTTCATCGTCTCCTTTACCTCTCATGTCTTGTTGAAATTGCGTCTCTCTTTTATGCTGTTTTCCAAAATCAGCATCTTGGTTCCTTGAATGTCTGGTAATTTAACAGATTGTTGAGAATTCAATTGATTTAATCATCTTTTAGTTGAATTCTGGTCCTGAATCCACTGTGAGCTTTATGATGCTGGATTTAGTATATTCTCTGCTAATTTATGATTCTTGGGTTTTGGATGTTTCAATATTTCTGATCTAGAGTATCTTATCTGCTGATAGTCTCCTAGTGAAATCTACATAGATGAGTGGATTTGATGTGAAATGATAGGGCATGTAGCTTTAAAGAAGGAAATTAGGCTATAGTACTACTAATACATAGCATGTTTGAAGAAATTCCTGAATCATATCATGATATATTAACTCCTGAGAGCAGAGGAGTCTGGCAAATCAGCCTGTGAAAACCACTTATCTTTCAACTCTAAAACCTATGTGTTAGTAAACGAGGCTTGTGCTGTCTTGGGAGTTGGGAGTCCTAGTTTCATCTCATGGGCAAATACATTTTCCTTCCTGTAATGTCTCACATTTCAGATACCATGTCAAAAACACAATCAAGAAGAAGAAAAACCGCGACAATGAAATAAGGGGAAGTAGATGAAGAAGATTACAAGCTCAGAAATCCAATTGTCTTTTATTGGCTTTAAGTTGGATAGCTTTGTGTCTATTGAGGGGAAGGATGGTTTGTCACATTTTCAGCAAAATTTTCATTTGAACCTAGGGAATGATATACTTATCATTTACCTGAATAAAGCCCTTATATGAACTACAAATAACAATTCTGCAGCTTATGTTATGTTGTCTTTGCCTTGGCCTTGATTTGCAAAGCATTTGAAGTTTCTGTTGTCTAGGGTCTGGAACGCAAGCAACATCCAAAGATGGGAACATAGCAGATAGGTTGATTTCAAGGACCAAGTCGGATGTTCCTGCACCACCCATCAACACTGCTGTTGGAGGAAAAGCTTCTCTTCTACCCAAACGTACACCCGTCTCTGACAAGGAAATTGAGGCTATTTTGGTGAGTCTTTAAAGTCTACAGTCTAATCTGTTTTAGTTTTGGGTTCAATGTTCATTTAGCTATCTTTTCCTCTGTGAAAAAGGGTAGGCTTCAAATTATTTTATAGGATTATGCAAAAAAAAATTATTTTATAGGAATCAAGATGCCTTCTTCATTTGTTTAGATTGTTTGGTGCTAATTTTCATTTGTTTTCCTTTGCAGTTAGGAGGCTGCTTCTAACTTCGAAGTTGACAAGCTTCATCAAATCAGCAAGTCAATCTGGATTCTGGTCTACCAGTTTTTTCCAGAATGTTACAAATGTGTAAAACAAGTCTGAGCAAGAAAGAAAAGATCTCCTTTGATCTTTAACAACAGTTATGTGTGAGAAACGAGAATACTTTTCTCAATCAAATAATATATATGTACAAGCAATTTTCAGTCTCATCATATGACAAGTTTCTGTTTGATATTTCCACCTTCACCCTTTTCATCAAAAAAGATGAAGCACCACTCCCCCTATCAAGGTACAAAAGATTCATGAAATCTTTCGTTTCTTTCAAATGGAAATAACCAGGAAAAAGAAACCCAATCTCATAAAATATTGAGAAGAAAAATAAAATCCCACATTTCTTCATCACCAATAAGAAAACCAAAACTGTACATTATTCCTTTATGACAACCATGAGAGCTAACTTTCAAACAAGCTAAGGTAAAAAACCTATAAACAAGATGATACATATAAAAGATATAAAAATATCCCAAAACTATACCAGTCCCATGGAAGCCGTTTATTGATTTCACTCAACTTCGGCAAGTCCTTTTACCCTACTTAACCTTCCTAGATCCTTCGCTGCAGACTAAGCATCCCTTTTGTGGTTTATCCACATGATGTTTTAATTCCCGTAAAGCGACAATTTCCTTTTGATACTCTGTGTTTGTGTATAAGATAGATCTTCCTGTTCAGCACATTGTCACAAATGAATCACCTATGTCATGACTGTTTGCTGTCTCTGGGATAAGTCTTGATGCCTCTTTTCAAGATCTTCTTGGCTATCGCCTTCAGAACTTGCATCTTCATCTTCCTTGGTTAGGTATTTGTCAACTTGTGCAGCAGCTTGCCTTCCCTCCGAGATTGCCCACACAACTAATGACTGGCCACGTCGACAATCTCCAGCTGCAAAGACCCCATCCACATTGGTCGCAAAGCGGCCATACTCTGCCTTGAAGTTTGATCGGTTGTCTTGCTCCACACCTAACTTCTCAGCCACCGTCTGTTAAAATCATAGAGCACGAAATGGGTCATCAATGATCAAACCATGCAAATTCCTTCATATAAATGTATATTCAATAAAATTGGCATTAACTATCTTTCAGATATCATTACAGAGAACTTTTAAACCTAAAATTGCCACAAGAATGTTTAAAAGGAAGTAATCACAATACTCACCGCCTCAGGCCCCAGGAATCCCATGGCTAGCAGGACTAGATCAGCCTCAATTATTTCCTCAGAGCCCTCAATTTCCTTGAACTGAAACTTCCCACTGGCATCCTTTTGCCAATGCACCCGTACCACCTCAAGTCCTTTCACAGTTCCATTCTCATCTCCCACGAATCTCTTAGTCAAAACCTCATAAGACCTTGGGTCTTTTCCAAATTTAGCAGCAGCCTCTTGATGTCCATAGTCTACACGGAAGATGCGAGGCCACTACAATTCCAAAAATGGTGGAACATAAGATGTCTAGACCATTAAAGAATCCAATTAAACTCGATGCTCTTTCTTTTAAAGATTCCAATTTAATACCTTGTAAATTTAAGTTACTTGGAACTGGTAATACTAAGATCCCAATGCAGTAAGCAGATACCAAAAAATTGTCTTAATGAATTTTGTCGTCCAAAAAGGAAAAGGATTACCAATTGACAATAGCAACTTTTATTATAATGATTAATAGTCCAATAAGAGCTTTTATATTAAGTATATATTATTTTCTTTCATAAATTGGAAAACTCAGGAAATAGAGGATTTAGCTGTCAAACCTGTGGCCAAGGATTGCCAGGAGCTCTTTTCTGTGGCGGCTGAGAAAGCAACTCAAGATTTACAACGCTACTACATCCATGGCGGATGGAGGTCCCTATACAATCTGTGCCAGTGTCACCACCACCAATGACCACTACTTTCTTGCCCTTTGCAGATATATAATTACCATCTTGCAAACCACTATCAAGCAAGCTTTTAGTGTTCGCATGAAGGAATTCCATTGCAAAGTGAACACCAGATAAATCCCGTCCGGGAACAGGAAGGTCTCTGCATCAAATAGATAAACTCACAAAGTTATTCAACCATGTCATATCGATATGAAGTATACCTTCAAGTATTATCAATATAATCCTTTCTAGGTAAGCCACAATCATCTGATTGTTAAGAGTACAGATCCAAATAAAGAACAAAAATTATTAGCAAAAAAATTATCAAAAACAGCTTTCCTCCCTCTAAAGAATTACCTGGGTTTTGTGGCACCAACTGCCAAAATAATGGCATCATTTTCTTCACGTAGCCGGTCGAGGGAGTAGGAAGGGTCATTTCCAACATTAGCATTGACCACAAACTTAACTCCTTCTGCAGCCATAAGGTTAACCCGCCGCTGAACTACATCAATCTTGTCAGTCTTCATGTTAGGGACTCCATACATCATAAGCCCTCCAATTCTATCAGCACGCTCATACACAGTCACTGAGTGACCCAATCTATTAAGCTGATCAGCAGCAGCCAGACCGGACGGTCCACTTCCAACAATAGCAATGCTTTTGCTGTGGTCATAAATATATATCATCATTAAATAATATTCATCCATGGATGCTAAGCTTCTAAAATAAATCAACTTTGGTTTTTTGGTAACAAATCAATCTTGTTTAAAAGAGGGCAGAGGCATCTCAAGTGAGCTATATCCCACGAGAAATCAGAACTTGAATCAAGGAACTAAGTTTTAAATAGGAGACTAAGTTAACTGGTTTAAAATGAATAACTTAGGAAATAATGTAGTTCCTATTTAAGACATACAAAGGGGATAACAAGCCATACCCTGTTCTCTTGAGAGGCGGCCGTGGCACCATCCACCCCTCCTCAAATGCCTTGTCTATAATAGCACATTCAATGCTTTTTATGGAGACAGGATTCTCAATAATACCCAGAACACAAGACCCTTCACATGGCGCAGGGCACACTCGGCCAGTGAACTCTGGAAAGTTATTTGTCTCCAGAAGACGATCTAGTGCTTCACGCCACCTATTCTGGTACACTAGCTCATTGAATTCGGGTATTTTGTTTCCAAGAGGGCATCCAGAGTTCTCCTGAATTAATGTGAATATAAAATGAGATGAGACATCCCAGGTTTAAGTTGTGTTATTCACTTGCAAGATGACAAAAAATAAATAAAAACAAAAGTTAATACCTGATGGCAGAAAGGAGTACCACAGTCCATGCATCGAGCAGACTGTGTATTTATTAGAGGACCAGGTTTTGTTTCCTCCATGACTTCCTTCCAGTCATTCATACGAACATTAGGATCCCTATATTGAACGCCTTCACGCTCATAAGCAACAAAACCACGATGTTTCACAGCATCAGAGACACGAGAAGGCCTCTTGACTTGTTCAGCCTCCACTTTCTGTAAAGTCCAGAAGTTAAATTAGATTTTAAACAAATACTTACATGACGCAAATAGGCAATATGATGAAGATAGCAATCAGTGATAACACCAGAGAGAAATGTTATGTAAGTTCAAATTGAAGACCAGAAATCCAACAGAAAAGTGGGAGAGGGTTCACTTATGAGAGGGGGCAAATAAAAGTTTAACCGTTAGGCAGAAGCAAGGACCCTTGAGATTAACATACCAAATAAACAAATACTACATACCTCACTTGATTTCTGATTCATAGATGCAGCTGCCAACTTCTTGAGCTCTTCAAAAGCATCTTTCTCCTTCAACTCTACCTCATCTTGCTCCTCAACCTCAGCTTCTTTTGCAGCCCGTTCCAATGACTCCTTAGATGCTTTCTCTTCTTTCATCTTTGCTAGAATACGCTTGTAATCCCTTGGGAAGACTTTTATGAATTTTGGCAGTAGATTGTCAAAGTCAGCAAGTACTTCTCTGGCTAACTGGCTGTTTGTATGACGCTGATGTTGCTGAATCATCATTTTGAGATTCATAATATCTTCTTCTTCTTCAACCTTATCAAGGTCTACCAGCTCAGGATTGCATCGGGAATGAAATTTCCCATCTACATCAAGAACATAAGCTATACCACCACTCATACCAGCAGCAAAGTTCCTGCCAGTTTTTCCAAGCACCACAACAGTTCCACCTGTCATGTACTCGCAGCCATGGTCCCCAACACCTTCTACAACTGCTTTTGCACCTGAATTACGAACACAAAATCTTTCTGCTGCCATTCCATTGAAATATGCTTCCCCAGATGTAGCTCCATAGAGAGCCACATTACCAATTATGATGTTTTCTTTAGGATCAAATCTACTTCCCTTTGGAGGATAAACTACAACTTTGCCACCAGATAATCCTTTTCCAACATAGTCATTGCAATCGCCTTCAAGTTCCATCATGATGCCAGGGCACAGGAAAGCTCCCAGGCTCTGCCCGGCACTTCCTGAGAGTTTAATATGGATGGTTCCAGATGGAAGCCCGGCCAGGTGGTAGCGCTTAGTCACTTCATGGCTAAGCATTGTTCCAACTGCACGGTTCACATTGCATATGGGCGTCTCAATGTATACAGGAAGACCTTTCTCAAGAGCAGCCTTGGATAGTGCAATAAGTTTTTGGTCCAAAGCCATATCCAACCCATGATCCTGTTTTTGAATACAATATTGAGCAGCTTCAGGCCGAATATCAGCAGCAGGTCTGAGTAACAGGGAGAGATCAATATTTTCAAGCTTCTCGTTGCTACGGAGGACTTCCTTATCAACTTCAAGCATATCTGAACGACCAACCATTTCATTAAGCGTTCGGAAACCAAGCTGAGACATTATCTCCCTCACCTCCTCAGCAAGCATAAAGAAAAAGTTGATGACATGCTCTGGTTCTCCAGCAAATTTTTCTCGAAGCACAGGGTCTTGAGTAGCAATGCCAACAGGGCAAGTATTCTTGTGACATTTTCGCATCATGATGCAACCCAGGGTTATGAGAGGAGCAGTGCTGAAGCCAAACTCTTCAGCGCCAAGAAGTGCAGCAATGGCCACATCTCTTCCAGTTTTAAGTTGGCCATCAGTCTGGAGAACTGTGCGGCCACGAAGATCATTGGCAACCAGAGTTTGATGGGTTTCAGCCAAACCAAGTTCCCATGGGAGCCCAGCATTTTTTATGCCAGTCCATCGTGAGGCCCCAGTACCACCATCATGACCTGATATCAGAACATGGTCAGCATGCCCCTTTACAACCCCACTAGCAATTACTCCAACTCCGGCTTCAGATACTAACTTCACACTGATTCGAGCAGATGGGTTGGAATTCTTCAAAAAAACAAAAGAACGGTCAATGACAAAGTATTGCATCAAAGAAGCAAGAACTGTAAACTAACTCTAAAAAGGAGAGGAGAGGAAATTAAACGCAAGAGCTATGCTCATAATGCATGTAGAAAAAAAGTAACGAGCACAGATTCTCCTACCTTAAGATCATGAATTAGTTGTGCAAGGTCTTCAATTGAATAGATATCATGATGGGGAGGTGGACTGATAAGTCCAACACCGGCTGTGGAGTTTCTGGTTACTGCAATATCTCCTATTACCTTATGACCTGGAAGTTCACCTCCTTCACCAGGCTTGGCACCCTGTGGAACAAAAAGTTATAGTTAAAAAATAATCTATCTACATAGAGTAATATACTTCAGTTCATATTTTAACCTCACCAAATGTCAAATGTAGGTATCAGTTAAAGATGCAAAGTCACTCAGAGGTGCTTTGCAGACACAGCAACATCTGCCATGAACATAAATCCATAAACAAGAGGAACCTCTATTCCAAATGGAATACAGGCGCAAAATATAAATAGACAAGCAATGGCAGAAGCAAAGCAGGAAAAAGAATTACCATAAAAATAATTAATAAAAGATATCAATTGATATATTTGTACCTGAGCCATCTTTATTTGTAGTTCATCGGCGTTTGTAAGGTAATAACTTGAAACTCCAAATCTCCCACTTGCAACCTGCTTGATGGCACTTCTTTTTGGATTCCTTGAACCATCAGCAAGAGGTTCCATACGAGATGGTTGCTCACCTCCCTCACCTGTCAGAAACATTTGAATTAAGATCAGCATAATTTGGTTTTCCAACACTCATTACACTCATTTCTAATTATATACTTTTGCAAGAACATACCTGTGTTTGATTTCCCACCAAGTTTATTCATGGCAATGGCCAGTGTAGTGTGTGCCTCCAGTGATATTGATCCATAACTCATGGCCCCTGTACAGAACCGTTTTACAATCTCACTGGCGGGTTCCACTTCATCCAATGGAACTTTGACCTCCGACTCTTTGAACTTCAACATGCCACGTAGATTACAAGCTTTGTTCAATTCATTAATACGTTTAGCATATTCCTTATATACAGCAACACTGTTACCCCTGGCAGCTTCTTGCAGCTTTGCTATAGCAAGAGGATCATTCAGGTGAATTTCACCACCTTTTCTCCAGTGATAATCTCCAGGATTGGGAAGTGCAACAGCTTCTGCACTTCCTGGAGCAAGAAGCCGAGAAGGGAATGCTAACTCATGCAAATGAAGTGCATCACGAGCTAGCATTTCAAATGTTGCTCCTTCAACTCTGCTTGGAGTTCCTGCAAAGCACTTCTCAATCACTTCTGATGAAAGACCCAAAGCTTCAAAGATTTGAGCACCCTTGTATGAGGCCAAAGTAGATATTCCCATTTTGGCGAGAACCTTCATCATTCCATAATTGCTTGCTTTGAAATACTTCTTGACAAGCTCATCCTTTGAGTGAAACTCACCACTAGATTTTGGAGGGATCTTGCCATCTACCTGCAATCTCCAAATGGCCTCTACGGCCAAGTATGGGCAGATAGCATCTGCACCAAAGCCAACCAGTGTACAGAAATGGTGAACTTCACGTGGTTCTGCGGATTCAACAATCAATCCCACCCGTGTACGCTCAAGCTTTTTAACAAGATGGTGATGAACAGCGCCAACTGCCAAGAGGGAGCTTACAGCTACGCGTTTTGATGAAAAGGCTACACAGTATACAAGGGGGAAATTAGTATCTTAAAGCATCATGAGAAGGAAAAGAAAAAAAAAATGAGATAGGCAATTGAGGAGAAGTGCAGGGATGATGCCACATAAACTTCAAATGAAGATCAGGAGAAGACTCTTGTTTTATTTATCAAGTGTTTTGAACAATGTAGTACCTCTGTCAGAAAGCACCAATAAAGTATAACCTTCCTTAATTGCTTCTCGTGCTTGAGCACAGATCCTGTCCAATGTTTCTTCCAATCCCTTCCTCCCACGGTCCTTCGAATAAGTTATGTCAAGAACTTTAGAACGCCAACCTCTGTAATTCATCTTTTTAATAGCTTCTGTTTCTTTGATTGATAATAAAGGCCCCTTGAGTGAGAGACGATGACATTGCTCTTCCGTTGTTTCCGTAAGATCACCTTCTGGACCAATCATGCATTCCATGGATGTCACTATTTTCTCTCGAATTGGGTCAATTGGGGGATTTGTTACTTGAGCAAACATTTGCTTGAAATATTCAAAAGTGAGCTTGTCTCTGTTGGACATAACTGCCAGAGGAGTATCATTTCCCATTGAACCAAGGGACTCTGTACCATCTTTAGCCATGGGTAGAAGCAGCATCTCCAAAGCCTCAACAGTGTAGCTGCATATGGAAATCAGAAGTTGCATATTATGAAGTGTCAATAAAGGCATAATTACGAAGTTAGTAGCAAAGCAGGACGAAAGTTGCGTACCCAAAAGCTTTCAATGGAGCCAATAAACCATGAATTCCCATATTCTCCATGTTGTCATCATTATTGGAAGCCTTTAGAGTCAGAAAATGAAAGATCAATAAGATTTTTGTTTAAAGAGATAAGTCCACTTGCTGAAGAAGCAAGAAACAATAAAAATAAATAATAGAATCAATCACTTACTGTCATAGTTCCAGCTATTGCTGGAGCCACCCTCTCTGATTCCTGAACTGAATCAACTATGTCTTTGAGTTGAATTTTTTGCCTCTCAAGCCATTCACCATAAGGCCTAGCAAGTGAATATTGTTGCTTCAAGGCTTCATCATCGACAACTATATGCTTCTCAAAATCTACCAGAAGCATCATTCCAGGGTTTAGTCTTCCTTTTCTGAGCACATCTTCAGGTGGAATATCCACAACACCAACTTCGCTGGCCATAATGACTCGTCCACTGTGTGTTACGTAAAAACGACCTGGACGGAGTCCATTGCGGTCCAGTGTTGCTCCAAGGTAGCGACCGTCAGTAACTGCAAATAAGTTTTACATCAGTTCAAGAGGGCTAAACATCATGTTAAATGTTAAATCCATGTGCCAAGTAATTAACAAAAAGTATTTACATGATATGAGAGCAGGTCCATCCCATGGCTCCATAAGAGCTGAGAAATACTCATACAAGGCCTTCCTATGAGGATCCATATTTTTGTCATTCTGCCAGGCTTCAGGGATCATCATCATAACTGCTTCTGGAAGACTTCTACCAGCTCGAACCAGAAGTTCAAGAACGCCATCGAAAGCACCTATATGCCATAGAAAAGGATGAAGAACAATAACGAAAAACAAGTCCTCAAATAACAGTGACTGTTATCTGATTGGACATCCAAAATTCTGAAATAGGAAAATGATAGAGATGGAATTGTGATGCAAGCATTCATTTTTTAGCACATAGCAATGCAACTACCCCAAGCAGAGATGCAGAAGGTTTTACCTGAATCAGATGAACTGGCATCTACTATGGGCAGAAGCTTTTTCATCTCATTCTTTGATAGACCAAGCTCCTTGCACTTCAAAAGTCCCTCACGTGCTTTCATCCTGATAAAGCACAAAAATTAAGCCAAGACGCTCCAATTATTAAATTATATTTTATACACACACACACAAACAATTTTGCATATGCAAAAGCTTAATTACCAGCGGAAAATTAGCAAACTAACGATGCATTTTGCACCAGAGTTATGAACCATCAAGAAAACGTATTTTCATTCAAACTTACACACCACTATTGAACACTAACATAGCAAATAAATTCTCTGGAAATAAAACAAATGGTCACTTCCTGGAATAGTACTATATCATATATAAATACCTGTAAAACAAGACAATAATCATAAACAAAGACAAACCAAATCTCACAATCTAACGCATACATTATTGTTTTATGTATACCATTAGGGGAAGTCAGTATGTTGCGACAAACAACAAATCAAAAAGTGGGACATAAAACTTTGACATAGAACAGAGCCAGCAATGGAAATCTTAAATTAATTCAGTTATTATGAAGAGGAGGTTTACATAAGTAGCAGCAGCAAATATGTTCTTCATTTCTCAGCTATTCCAGAAATAAAAAATGAAAATTGGTAAAAATCAATACACAAAAAATTTAGTCTGCAGTTTATTCCAATACATACCAATTCACATTGCCTCTGAGTGTATTAATTTCCCCATTATGGCCCAAGACACGCATTGGTTGGGCACGATCCCAACTAGGAAACGTATTTGTTGAGAACCGAGAGTGAATCTGCATCAACAAAAGGACCAGAATTTTCATTCATTAGTTTCCTCTACGCTGCTAGGAATGTAGATCTTGCTGATGCACACACAAAACTCTGTTCAACCATTTCAACATGGTTTACCGCACAGTCAAGACACAAATTACACAACCCTAAGCTACGACCAGACATATTTCCTTCCTCCAGTATATAGAAGTTTTATCCTCACAAAACCCATCATAGAGAGCATTGCAGCAAGTTTCTGCAAACATGATTTACTTGACAATGAGGTTTCTTACCAACTCACCCAAGGCATTGAATCCAGCATCCAAATTCAAATACTTATCAAGGGAGTGGAAGAACTTAAGAGATCATTCAAACTTCAATGCCTCAGAAGTCATCCCTCAACCTTGCATCTCTTCAGTTACCGGTGGTTCCATGCTGTTTGTTGAAGTATTGAGTTAGTGCAGAAAGAAGGAAAAGTGAATGGATAAAATATTTACCAGGGCCATGTAGCTCGTAAACCTTTCATTGCCAAGATCTGCATAATAGTAGTTTTGCACTTGATCAGGCTTTAACTGTCCCTTATAAACAACAGTCCTGCAAATGCCAGATAAACGTGTGAATAAACTTCAGGTATATATAAATATAAAAGTCTGAATAACAAACCCAGCTTTCTAAAGGAAAGACCTCGAGGAAAGAGAACATATATAAAAGTCCTTAACAGCACCATGTTGGAGGTTTAGGGCAGCCCGGATAGCCACCATTGAAACCCTCCTTAGTATGTACATCTGTAAAATAGTAACGGTGTTAGTGAAGCAGACAAATAGAACCAATTTGTAAAGAACTTTAATTTTAGTAGTTAATTCCCCTGGAAATACTCCATATTCCTATTCCTACACTCTAAAAGGGAAAACGGAAATAATCTTACTAAGTAAAGATGATCATAATGTGCAGTAAAAAACATGTTAACAAGCAGGAAAAATACCTGTTGTTCAAGGTCAGCCTTTGATCTAGGTGTAGGAGTAAGAAATACTTGCTCAATAACCGGCTCTGTCTGCAAAGCAGCATTGCCCAATCCTGAGTTGTCCGTTGGTACAGATCGCCACCCAAGCACTCTATGCCCAAGGGACTCGGCAACCTGCAAAAGCCAATAAAATTTTAGTCTAAGAAATAGTTTTATTGAAATTAAGCAGCATAAACATGCCCCAATGACAATCACTATGGTTGCTGGCTCCAATTACAGACAAACTTTTACTAAAACAAAGAAACATAAGTGTTATTTACCTAGTTGTAAATGTTGATTAATAATATTAAATTAAAGAAATAGCTCATTCAATGTAAACTTTTACCTTAGTGAATACATTTTTGCTTTCCTCCCTTCGGCTCTCAGATGTGGGCAAAAAGAACATTCCCACAGCGTATTCCCCTGCTGGTGGCAGTTCAAACCCAGCATCCTTTGCAACCTGGTACAGACAGTAATTTAACCAACAAAGTGTAAAAACGACATCATCTGCATTTGTGTTCTATTAATTACTCCTTACTTATTAATCACAAAACAAGCAATCCACTTATAATTCATTCACACACCCACAACTAAAAAACGGTTGAAAGAAATCAAAAAGGGAAAATATAGTGTAAAATTTTTTAATTATCACACTGAAATAAATCACAAACGTTATATTTTAGGAAAAAATGCTTTGATTAAGGGAATAAAAAGAAGCTATTAAGTAACTACTAAAACAAACCTCCTTATAGAAATTATGAGGAAGGGCCACAAGAATCCCAGCTCCATCTCCGGTATTTGTCTCGCATCCACAAGCACCTCTATGGGACATCCGTATCAACATCTCCAAAGCATCCGTTACCTAACAATTTCCATTAAAAAAAAATCAAATAAAAAACTTAAACATCACCAAAATACGTACGCCAAAAATTAAAAAGTAGTATACATTAAAATATACGGGTCTCCCCGAAACGTACAGTTTTGCGGCTGCTGTCACCGGATAGCTCAGCGACAAACCCAACCCCACAGGAATCCTTATCAAAAGATGGATCATAGAGACCAAGTGGCTTCTCCGGAACCCCGGACAATGCGGACCGCACCATGACCCTGAGTTTGGGGATCCGACCCGGTCCATCAGAGTGCCAGAAATGTAGCCTCTCGGATCCAGAACCTCGCAATGAAGTCCCAAAGAATTTCTTTTCTAGAACCGCTGTGGACCTTTTGGCTACGGCGGTTTTAGTTTTACGGCGGTTGGTGCGGTTGGAGGGAGTGACATTCAGCTGGGAAGTGACGGAGGATTTGTGGATTGAAGGAATAGGACAAGGGTTGTTCCGCAGCTGGAGGAGATAGCTGGAGTTTGATGTCGAAGACATGATTAGCGTACTGGTTTGGTTCCGGTTTGGTTTTACAATTCAAATAGACTTTCTCTGGACTTAGAATTCGAATTGGGATAAGATAATATTTTTCGGTAGAAAAAGTTTATCCTGTTTAGATTTAGAGATCCGGATCCACAAGGATTTAGAGAGATCTAAAAAGCAGATTTCAAATGAAAATTTTGAAGAAATTTTTTTTTCCTGGGAAAAGTCCTGGTTTGAGCTTCAAAATCTTGTCATACGAAATGAAATCCTCCAAATACTATATAGTTATAATTATATATTATAATTTAATATACATATAAATTCTGAAAATCTCTTAATCACGTGCGGATTCTCCAAGATCGAGCTTTCGAAGCAGTCGACGAGAGTGAAAAAGGATTTTTCACCTAACCCACCGATTACACCGCGAAAAAGAAGATGAAAATGAGCGAGCGAGCGACGAAATAAGAGAGAACAGAGAAAGAAAGAAGAGAAAAACAAAAGAGAGACAGATTTTGAGCAGAACCGACCTAAGAGCCTGCTCTCTAGTACTTCTCTTAAGAAGCGAGGGCTGGATTTATATAGAAGAAATACCAAGAGAGAGAAGAAGGATTATAAAAAAAATAAAATAAAAAATAAAAAAAAGTTGTATGTATTTCCTTTTTTTAATTTCAATTTTTGCCCTTTTCTAAGTTAGGGGAGTGTGGGGACCACGAGTGGTGGGGAAGCTCAAAATTTACCCAGTAACACTCTCACAAATTTCCAGTGACGTGACAGCTCATGGTTTCAGAAACCGCCACGTGTAGGTTTAACCCTATGCGGCATGCGACAGCCGCTCATGGTGGGTCCCCCGTCGAGGAGGAGATAGACACCCTGGGGGGTTGGCTGCTTTTCTTGTTCAAGAGCTTTTTGCGGTATTGCTGGATTAGGACTAGGTTCGGCTCCGAGCCTCCGCAAGTTGTCTCGCAGTAAAAAAATTAAAATGAAAATTTTGTTTCACTCCACCACAAGTTATTAAATCTTAATTAATACTACTCCTCTTTATTGGGAAAGCACACAATTATGGATTGTTTTTATAAGGCAATTAATTAATTTTAAAAAACTTTAATTAACAACAGATAGTTCAAGTATTTGCTGGCACTTGGCAGTATGCCTTTTCAAATTACTAATATGCCCTTCCGTTATTTCTTTACTAATTTCATAGTATTTTCTTCTTTTTTTTAATTGAGGATTAATTTTCTGTTTAACTTTTTTTGGATCAATTTTCTTTATCTTATTTATTTATATATATATATATAAATATTAGATTTAATTGAATAAAAATAGAGTTTTTAGTAGAATAAAACTATAATAGTTAAGTAACGGTATTTAAGAAATATGTTTGAATAATAAGGATATAATGGTCGATTCAATTAGAAAAATAAGGATATAATAGTCGATTCAAAAGTTTCTCATAACTCGTACTTATATATATAGTATAGATATATATATATATATACCATATATAAAAGTACGAGTTTTATAAAATTTTTGAATCGACCAATATATCTTTATTTTTTTAAATATGTTTACTTAAATGCTATTGTTTAACTATTATAGTTTTATTCTACTAAAAACTTTATTTTTATTCAATTAAATCTAATATCTTTATAATTATTACAATTTTACTATTTTTCAATAAAAATTTGGATATATTAAAATTTTATAATATACAATTTTATTCTACTAAAAACTCTATTTTCATTTAATTAAATTCAATATATTTTTACCATTTTAATTTAATAACTTATTGACATATTTCCATTTGATAGTTTAATGTATTATGATTAAAATTTATTATTTCCCTAACGTGTAATTATTTTATTTGACTTATAATTAATTTTTTACTTGATAAATGTAACATTTGCTATGGGTTTAAATTTGTTGTTTTACTTTGTTAATATTTTTTTTTATGTGGGATAATTTCTTTTCCTACTTTGATAGTAAAACTCAATGTATATATAAATGGGCTGATTGGATTGAATTTGTGTTAGGTCAGTTTCGGGATAAGGAAATTTTGGGTTACATTCAGTTAATTTTCGGTTTCATGTTGTGTTGGGTTCGGATCGTTCATATGTCGGGTCATTTGGGTTTTGGTTAATTTTGGCTCGGGTCTTTTTCGGTTTCGGGTCATATGCTTCCGATAGTTTCGGGTTTGAGCCTCCGATTTTCAGGTTCAAGTCTTTTCGGATTCGGATAATTTAAAATGATTAATCACGATTCGAGTAATTTCGGATTAATCTCTCGGATTGATCGGGTTCGGGTCATTAAGGATTTGGTGTCAGGTCATTTCGGTTTCAAATTGAGCGGATTTTTCGGTCGAATCAAGTTAGATCAGGTTTGGTTTCAAGCGGTCGAGTTGAATACCCGCGAATGAAATTTTGCCAGCTCTAATAATAAATTTCTTTATGATAAAATTAGTAGTATGCTTAAAATTTTAGTCTTCATTTAATTTAAAATAAATTGAATCACGTGCAAGTACGTGAAAGTTATGACTAGTCTTTTTCAAGAGTTGGATTAATATATATATATATATATAAAGTTAGAATTTCTTAGATAGCAGTATATTTTTTTGGATAAACTATATTATTATTATTACTACTAGTACTATACTTATCACAATATATATCACAATTAATCTTCATAAAATTACTCTCGATTTGATTAACAAAAAAACATAGTGAGTTAGAAGGGTAGTTTTGTCAAGAACTGCTGAGCAGGGTAGGTATTGGCCAGGTAATGTGACGCGAGGAATGACGAAAAGAGAAAATGAAAAATCGCCCATACGCGGCCAGTGGTATAAGTGAAGTGATTTGGCTGCCAACAGTTTATGTTACTGAATCTGGAGTCCACTTTAATTTAATTAACTTGCCAAATTAAATCCTCTCAGATTATTTCACAATTCTAATGGCAACTTCATATTTATAAGGTATGCAACAGATTTTATTACCTTTTTATGTTAACCTAACATATAAAAGACTGAAAACTAACTGCGCCACTTGATTTATGTTACTAAACATAAATGCAAAAGATACTATAGTAGTAATTAGTAGTTTTCCTTTTCGAATACAAGTCAACTTCGTGCCCCTTTGCTTGAATTCGAAGGTATTTACAAAATACTACTACTTGAGAAGGAAATTGATACGGCCAGACGGTGGTGGTCATTGGTCAATATGATGCTTTGCTAGTTTTTTTTTTTTATTTGCTGATTTCATACTTTTAAGAAAACTAGTATTTAAATTAAATGAAAATTAAAATAATGATTGAAATTAATTATATATATGTAGAGTTGTCAAATCTAAGCCAAACCCGATAACTCATCCAATCTGACATAATCCGATTTGATAAAAAAAGTAAACGACCCAGAGTCAACCTATTCAGACACGACAAACTGTATATGTAGTTTGCTAAACTTCACCAGTGGTGAATTGTAAAATAAAATCGAATAATAAATATATTAAATAAAATTAAGAATTAAACATTAAAAAATTATGCTTTTTTGGTGCAAAAAAAAAAAATTTAACGCTGACCAAATTGAGCTGAATCTAAACTTGAAAAATCCAAAACCCGGATGATCCGGAACCCGATTGACCCGAGGTCAAAACTCGAATCCGCCTAACCCAATTAGACCTAGTAGACCTGAACCTAGATGAGCCGAAACCCAAATGACTCGAGAAAATTACCTGATTCATTTGACTTAGAACCATATTTAACCTACCAATACATGCTACAAAAATAGAAAAACAAAGTGAATCACAATAATTAGATTTTAAATAAATTTTAACTTAATTTGTTAAAAAAATTTGAATAGTTAATGATTAGCCAATTTATTTTAACCTTTAAACTTGATAATAATACTTTTATCAGCTCATATTATAATTGAAATGGATCCATAAATACCAAAAAAATCTCCAATATTTTAAAAGTAAAATGGTAAAAATAAAATATTTATTAAAAATATTCAATTTAATCGAATAAAAATAGAGTTTTTAGTAGAATAATTGTAAAAGTTTATTTCTAAAAAAATTGTAAAAAAATATATTTAAAAATTCTAATATGTCTAAGTTTTTTAATTAAAATAGTACAATGATAACAACAAAATAGTTATAAGGATATTAGATTTAATTAAATAAAAATAGAGTTTCTTTACAGAAAAATAAAAATAGAGTTTTTAGTTGAGTAAAACTATAAAAGTATATTTAAAATTGTCTAATACATCTAAGTTTTTTTAATTAAAATAGTAAAATGGTAAAAATGATATAGTTATAAGAATGTGAGATTTTTTTTAATTATACAGCTAGCAAGCAAAAAATAAATTATAAGTCAAATAAAATAATTGCACATTAGGGAAATAATAAACTTTAATCATAATACATTATTATAAACTATCAAATAGTAAGATGTCAATCAGAATAACTTTTTAAATTAGAATGGTAAAATAAAATAATTATAAAATATTGAATTTTTTGAGATAATAAAATATTGAATTTATTTAAATGAAAATAGTGTTTTTAGTAGAATAAAATTGTATATTTTGAAAACAAAAATAGTAAAAAATAAAGCAATTATAAAAATATTAGATTTAATTGAATAAAAATAGAGTTTTTAGTAGAATAAAACTATAATAGTTAAGTAATGGTATTTAAGAAATATGTTTGAATAATAAGGATATAATGGTCGATTCAATTAGAAAAATAAGGATATAATAGTCGATTCAAAAGTTTCTCATAACTCGTACTTTTATATATAGTATAGATATAGATAGATAGATTGTATAGCATGAATATTTTTCTACTAATATGATCACTTAATAATAGTAGATTCTTGGAGTTTTTTACCATACTATATATCATTTCAAAAACTTATTTCCCAGTCTATGATAGCTTTAAACTTATTTCCTAATCTATAACAATTCTTGCCACGTAAGCTTCTATGCCATATTTTCTTTTTCTTTTTTAAATAAAATTGAAAAATAAAAGTTAACACCCTTAACTTAACGTCAAACGGTTTCAGTATTTCATCTTCCCCAGGTAACCTTCTCCTAAACTAACACATTTATCATGTCTAAAATATCAAGCAGAAAAGCCTAACCCAAAACCACCTCCTCCGATCTCATTGTTCGACCACCATTGAAGCCCCGACTTCAACTATTTTCTCCTACTTTCATCTATCTTTGAAAGCCCTCAACTAATTTCAGAGAAGAAAGCCTCCACAGCCCCCCAAATTTCTATCAGAACCCTCTCTCTTTTCCTCTCTACCATTTCTACTTCTCTGTCTTTGTAGGGTGGAAAGGAAATAGATTTGTTATCATACCAAATATTTGTATTAATTATCTCTATTATTTATCTGGGCATGTTCTAATGGTTATTCCGCTTTCTTTATTTTATTTCTATCTTTTTCTTCCCATGGTAGGCAATAGCATATATGGATGATCAGTGATGACTTTATGTTCCAGTTAATTATTTGGGAAGTATGGAGACATGGCATTAGCTTCAAAAATCCATGTCATTTGAACATGGCCGCATCCAGATTCCCGCATGTCTTATAAAGCTCAAGCGCTATGATTATGAAGAAACCATTGGACACTGAAAATAATGTGAAAGCTATGTTCAGACGAGGAAAGGCTATATCAGAGGCAAAAAGACCAAGACCTGAATCCAAACCCAAGACAACTAATTGGCTATGGCAATGGCTTTTGTTCCTAATCTATCATATGTTCAGCCGAGAAAGAGTTAAAGCTTTGAATTGCTGAAAATGATCATAGCTTTGGTTACAGAAAATGTTCTAGATGACTTTCCAGTCTAATATCTTAGATGCTTCTTTAATGTTCAAGAAAACTGCTTAAGGTTTCAGCGTTTTTTTTTTTGCCATCAAAAGGTTTCAGCGTCATCTACTGCTGAAAATGATCAGAAGTATTTTTTTCTTCCTCAATTGAAAACGCCATCTATTGCCGTTATTTTTTTTAAAAAAGAAATATTTAGAAAAGAAAAAGAAATTATGACATGGCAAGAAATGTTATAGTTTAGGAAATAAGTTTAAATCTATTATAGATTGGGAAATAAGTTTTTGAAATGATATAGTTTGGTAAAAAACTCTAGATTCTTGTCATTGGATGTTTTTTTTTAAATTGGATTTTATTTCAAATAGACAATAACATTAAATTATCGACGCTATTAGTTAGACAAATCCATTTGACTTGTTAATTGATAGAATAAAAATCATATAAAATTACTGAGCATTGTTATTATTGTATTTATTTTCACGGATTTACTTCCTCGACTTCTTTACTACTATCATATTCATAATTAAACGAAAGTCATGAAGATAAAATGTTCTGAATGATAGTATTTCTATTCACTTTATTCGAATCCAACATCTTATATGCAGTACTAGTTATTACTAATTACTAGTTAGGCTAAAATCTCAATTAGGGCCCTGAACTTTGTCAAAAGGGTCAAATAAGTGCCCAAACTATGAAAAGGTCAAATTAGTGCCTGAACTTTTCGATTTTGGTCAATTCAGTCCAAAATGTTTTGGATTATTTACATTTAACGGACTTATAATCTAACATTTTGGACTGAATTGCCCCAAATCGAAAAATTCAGGCACCAATTTGACCTTTTCATAGTTTGGGCACTTATTTGACCCTTTTGGCAAAGTTTAGGGCCCTAATTGAGATTTTAGCCTACTAATTACTAGTAATAATAAGAATAAGTATAGAAATTACTTGAACTAACCAATTATTAATGTCTTAAATTGAACTTCTTTTAATTGGATGCTTCTAAGAAGTTGCCAAAATTTATGGTGGTCAAAGGATTTTTGATTAAATTTAACCACACTTTGTAACGTTTTAGTTTAACTAAAAAATGTTGTTTACTTACCTACCCCGACGTCCGCATCAAACCACCACACTCCAATTCTACACACAGGGACTTAAAAGTAAACAAGAATATATAACGGGCACTTTGTGCAAACAAAGTATATAAGGACTCCTTATTATCAATGTGGCGAGAAGTACGGATAGGAAGAAAATGCCCAAGTTATCCTCGACCCTCGTTAACAGAACTACTGTTTCATATTCATTTCACTTTAGGTCTCTGTTGAAACTTGAAAGTTGAAAGTCCACTCCACGAGCACGTACTCTAAGCTCTCCGCACGATGTTGGGCCTACCACGGACGGTCTCCTCTTTTGATTGACACGTGGCGGTTAACATGTGCTAGGTAAAAAAAACGAGGTGGCATCGATTCGTCGGCTCGTCGCCACCAACCTCCTCAGTCCTCCCCTCCAGTCCAGCGTGCGCGAGAGAGGTTTGGTTAGGTGGAGTTACGGTTAAAAGTCAAGGTGCGTTAAGGACATACATGGACCTTTATGTCCCTACATCGGTACGTACATCCCATCATGATTTTTTGAGGATCTTAACTTAAGATGTTTCCTATCAAATAATAGGGAGGTCCTTTCCTGTCAATTTATCACACAAGAACATCCAATCAATGATTTTTTTTTATTTTCTTTTCCTTTTAGTACTACCTACTTTTCTTTTTAGAGAAATAATTTCAATCTTTTATTGATGTCAAATATCCGGATCACAAACGTGCACCGGTAATCCACATCAAACATAATTAGCTCCTATATTACATTCCAAATGAGCTAAACTATGTGCTAATTGATTAGCTACCCTACTAACATGTTTAAAAGAACAAAAAGAGAAGTAAAAGATTAGAGATCTTATTTGATTAATTAGAGAACCTCCATCCCATAAGGATAAATTCCTCTTGTTAACCTCTAAGATTGCTAAATTGCAGTCACTTTCAACTTCACAGCTTGTAAAACCATAAAAATGAGCCATAATCAAACCAAAATGGATTGCGTAGACTTCTGCAAAAAGAACACTTGTGACCTTATCAATCCTTGTAGTACCAGAATACATCACCTGTCCTGTAGAATCTCTAATGACTGCACCCAAGACTGCATGACCGTATGCTTGGTAAAATGCTGCATCCGTATTTACCTTGACTGAACCAGCAGCTGGTGGACGCCAAACCTGCTGCCCTCGATTAGGCCTGTACGCTGGCCGTCTAACAGATGTGTTATAGTCGACCATATACCTGGTTGCCGCCAAGCAAGGTGACTGGGGAAGCTTGCACACGTGCTCATACAATGCCTTATTCCGATTATACCAAATCATCCACAACACTACACACACAATATCCAAAGACCCCAATTGACTCGCTTTTAGTAGTAAACAATCCCAAAAGTCATCCATGTCGATCCAAGACACAACAGACACAGAAAGCCATGGGCAAATAATCTCCCACACAGCTTTACTAAAGATACAATCAAACAAGACATGGAAAATGGAATGTTCCACTCCACCGCAAACAGGACAATTCTGGTCAATTAGTATACCACGTAATTGTAACTGGGACTTAGTTGGTAAAATACCATGAATAGTACGCCACATGAAAAACTTCACTTTTGGAACCACATGAGCACCCCAAATTAAGCGCCACACTGCTGATCTTGCTCCCACATCCACAACTTCTTTACCTAAAATCCTTCTCGCCACATGATACCCACTTCGAATGGAATAACTACCGTCCGTAGAATGATTCCAAATCAATTGATCTGGAGCTGATAAATGCAGTGGTATACATAGAATCCTATACACATCCTCATCCTCAAATAGTTCATTCAACAACTCCTCATCCCAATACCCATTATTATCAAAAAGGACTGAAACCAGATTCATTTGCATGGCTATCCCAGGCCGAGGTTTGGGCTGATAAGACGGAGGTTTTGTCAACCATCTATCTCTCCAAATATCCACACTATAACCATTTCCGATCCTCCATCGAGACCCGTACTTGATTACCTCTCTACCAGCTAAAAGACTCCGCCAAACAAAAGATGGGTTACTCCCCAAAGTAGCCTGCATAAATGAGTTCCGATAGAAATACTTTGCTTTCAGAACTCGATAACACAGCGAATTTCCATCCTGAATAAGACGCCAACACTGTTTTGCAAGCAATGCTAGATTGAAAGATTCGAAATCTCGAAATCCCAGGCCCCCATCTAACTTTGAAGTACATAACGAATCCAGGACTTCCAATGAATCTTCCTTTCAGAGTCTGTACTCCCCCACCAGAATTTAGCTATAACTTATAAGCATATTCAATTCATGGAGAAAGGTCTTTGGAAACCGAAAACAACTCATCAAATATGTCGGGATCGCCTGAGCTATAGATTGTATCATTACCGCCTTACCTGCAATAGACAATAGTTTACCGCTCCAACTCCGAAGCCGTTTCCATAGTCTATCTTTAATAAGGTGTAATTCCACTCTCTTGGATCTCCCAATCATAATTGGCAAACCCAAATATCGATCTCGGTCCAAAACTTTATGGATCCTCAAATGACACTGAATGGCCTCTCGCAAACTGACCGGTGTGTTACTGCTAAACATCAATGCCGACTCATCTATATTTATCTGCTGACCCGATGCTAGCTCAAATTGGCGCGACAAATCTAACACTACATCACACTCACTGAAATTTGCACGTAAAAAGAGAAGACTATCGTCTGCAAAAAATAAATGTGAAATACGTGGAGCATATCGACTTACTGCTACTCCATGTATATTACCGTCCAACTCAGCTCGTTGCAGTAAACAAGATAGTCCTTCCATGCAGAACAAAAAAAGATATGGAGATAATGGATCGCCCTGCCGGATTCCTCTTGATGGTGTAAAAGACTCTGTACGCGTACCATTAAGCAAAATAGAATATGTAACTGTTCTTACACACTCCATAACCATAAAAATCCATCGGTCAGAAAATCCTAATCGAGACATAATCCCTTCCAGAAAAACCCATTCTACTCGATCATAAGGTTTACTTAAATCTAACTTCAGCCCCATATGCTTCTCTCCTTCACTCCTCTTATTTTTCATATAATGAATTGATTCGAAAGCAATAATAGAGCTATCAAAAATCATTCTCCCAGGTACAAATGCACTCTGATTAGGACCAATAATCGAGGGCAATACCTCACGAAGAGGATTAGCGAGAGCTTCAGATATAATTTTAAAAATGACATTACATAAGCTTATAGGATGATAATCTCTAACCGAACTAGGATGATCGATCTTAGGAATTAACACAACATCCGTCTGGTTAAAATCAGGCAAAGAAGTTCCGGAATTTAGAAAAGCTAATGCCATCTCACTAACCTTTGTCCCAACAATATGCCAGTAGTGCTGATAGAACAATGGTGGCATACCATTTGGTCCGGGTGATTTATCAGCTCCCATGCCAAAAACTGCTAAACGAATCTCCTCTGTAGTGAACTCTCGAAGCAATTGAGCATTCATATCCGCAGTAACTCGTTTATCAACAAACCCAAGTACCTGCTCCACATTAGAATGGAGTGGTCTATTCAATGAGAAGATATCCCTAAAATAAGAACACACCACACGTTCCACATCAGATAAATCTGACTGCCATACTCCATCATCATCCTGGATGGACGTTATAGTAGTCCGATTCTTTCAGGAATTAACGATGCAATGGAAGAATCTCGAATTCCTATCACCCTCCCGAAACCATGACAGTTTTGATCTTTGTCGCCACATCGATTCCTCTCGATTATACAATTCATGAAGATCATTCAAACATTCAGTTAATGGTCCTGATATTCCATCCCTTTGTGCCTCAATATAACATCTCTCAAGATCCCTTTTCTTCTTCCTAATCGACATGCGCACACTACCAAACACCGTCTTGTCCCAATGTTGTAACGAACGGGCACAATTAACAATGCGTTGCTGAACAGTCATCTCCTGGCAAGCATTCCAACCATCATTAACGATGGCTTCGGCGCCATCATAAGCTAACCACATACGCTCAAAACGAAATTTGTATTGATGTTGTATGTTGACAAACGGCTTATCCAAGAATTCAATAAAAAAAGGCAAATGGTCAGACTCGAAAGTCAAAAAAACCTGAACATAAGAAAATCAAAACATATCTAACCAATCCTCTGTCACAAAACATCTATCAATCCACTCAAAAACAATTTCTACCACATCACGAAACATCTGCATTTGCCTTTGAGATCGCATTGATCCTCCAACTTTCTCATCATTGGTTAGAATTTCATTAAAATCACCCACACACAACCAGGGTAATGTAGATTGCTCAGAAAATTGTTTAAGCAAAGCCCAGGATTCATGTCGCCTACTAGTTTCAGGTCGGCCATAAAAACCTGTGAATCGCCAATCTCCATTTGTGGAATTACAAACATGGGCATCAATATGAGATAATGAAAAGGAAACAATATTAACTAAAGAAGAATCTTGCCACAACAATGCAAGACCCCCAGCTCTACCTACATAATTAACAGTAAAACATCAATCATAACCCAAACGGCAACGTATCCATTCCATTTCATTACTGGTTCGTTTGGTTTCTGACAAAAATAAAATGGAAGGCTTATTACATTTTATTAATTGTGATAAAACATGAAATGCCCAGGATGCCCCCAATCCCCGACAATTCCAAGCTAAACAACTCATGGCTCTTGGCAAGGACGATCATTTGTCGCCCTTGCCTCCCCAGCATCAGAATTCTCCGCTCCGTCTGGTACTGGCAGCGGATCAGCTTCAGGATCATGCTCTGGCCTCCTCGGATTACTCGCCACAGCTCCATGATTGTGCAAAGCCGAGTCTACCTCCCTTGTCCTTTTCGCTGTAGTGCCCCAGTCAAAATCACGGATAGCAAAACCTGGCATACGCTTATCACCCACCCGAGAAACCATAGAGCGGGTCATAGCTTCAAAAGTATACTTATCTGAAGCACGGGCATGCTTCTTCCACTTCCTTGTCTGTTTAGGCCTTGAAGATCCACTTGCACCAAAAACAAAGGATGCACCTGGATTACACCCCTCTGTTCCTGAAGCTGCCGAACCTCCATGCCCATTTGGAACTGGATTTTGGTTCAAACCCGCCACCAAGCCACTAACTAAACCCATCAAATCTGGACCCATACCAGCCCCTAAAGTTCCTGGATCCGACCCACCCAACTCAGCCCGCAATAATCCATTGTTCGCTCCACTTGATTCACCCCTCCCATTCAATCCCGGAATTATAGGATTGGAAACAGAACCTGCAAATTGTCGCCCCTGTGAAGCGCCTATAATCAAGCTTTGATGTTGACCACGTGATTCACCAATCCCAAATGGAGCCGACAAATCTGCCGAACTATCCCCTTGAAATCCGGTAGCAATTTGTTTGCCTTTTCCTTTTAAAGCTCTAACCGACCTCTGGCCCTCCACATCTTGATGATTTGATCCCTAGGAATTCGGTAATCCTAAATCACCGTATAATTGCCGAATCTATTCCTCAAACCTCGAACCCTCCTCCGCACTTCTCGCAACAACCTCAACCGATCTCTCCACTATTCTCGGCCCACCATTAACCGGAATCCCACTCCCCACGTTTGGCGGAACAACCCTCCCTGGATTTCGGGAGATGATTTCGCAAGAAGTTTCATCCTGGAGAATCGGTCTAGCAACTGGCCTTCCCCGGAGCAACATACTGTCCACATGCCGACGGAAATGACCTCGGTTGTTGGTAGCCGAAAATGATAGCTGAGCTGAGCCACCACCTTGATAATCTCTTGAACCTGAAGTCGCAGATAATGGGCTAGATCTTCCGGAAACAGAACCCTCTGTTGGAAAGCTACTTTCGCCGCCATCAAACCGTTTGGACTTTGGCCGAGGAGAACCTGCCTTAATCTTGTTCCTGAATTTCTTGATGACCTTACCATATCCTTCCTCATATCAACTGCCAGCAAGCAATCATTCTCGGAGATATGATCGAACATACCACAAATGTAATAAAAATCTGGCATGTCCTCATAACTGAATTCCGCCTCAATTTCACCATATGGGGAGGTTACCGTCGTCTTGTTTATCACCGCTTAGTTAAATCCACCAGAACACGAACACGAAGAAATTTACCCCACTGGTGATCCACTTCCAAGACTCTACCAGCAGCTCCAGCAACCGCAGCACCTATCTTCTCCGTCATCATGATCGGCAGCAACTCATAAATCCTCACCCAAAAAGGACATGAATCGAACACAATAGCTTCCGGCTTCTCAACACCATCATAGTCTTTCAAAGCGAGAAGAAATTTGTTAAAATGCCAAGGCTGATTAACCAGCACCCGGTCTTTATACGACTCATCCTCAAAATTAAACAAGTACACCTTGTCAGCCACTTCCTTGATCACCAAACCCGACTCCAAACCCCAAGCATTGAAAAGGGCTGTTCTCATGCCTTCGATGTTAGCCCTTCTCTTTGAAAATAGTTTCCCGATCAAAAAGAAAGCTGGTTCTCCATCATCTCCTTCCTCCAACCATTCCTGAGTGATGATCACCTTTGATTGCTCACCCTCATTAATAGAAAGCTTCGAGCAAAAACTGGACAGTTGTTCCTCAGCCATTGGTAACCCAAGTAGCAGACAAAGATTACGATAGTGTAGAGAGAAAAAAATAGAAAAACTCCAATAATAGTACCACAAACAACTTAGCCACCAGAACCCAAAATTTATCCAAAGTAAAGAAGTCCTCTGGCAAAACGTAAGCAACAAACTCATTTTAAAATTTGAAACCAAAATACGATAATATCTTAGCAAGAAAATCTTAGATGGATAATTTAAAATCAATTCTAAATCCTCCTTTACAATCTGATAAGATCGACACAAGGAAAGCGTTCGTGAATCTATTGTTATCACAAAGAAATAAGCTGTACTAGGACAAATAGGAACCTCCACCAAGAGTCCCTGGAGAGGAAGAAACTCAGAGAGAGAAAACATTATCTATAAGGTTATAAGGTTTAGTGATTAACTTGAACAAAAACATATTACCTACTTTTCAATATAAGGATTTAATTTGTTTAGCATACCTTTCGCAACTAGTATTTTTTTGGGGTCACCTTTCTCGACATTTAATTGTAGTACTATACTACTATGGGAGTAGTAGATAAATTTATCGGTCAAGGTTTCCACTATCTACAATTTGATCAAAATACCCTTTTTTTATTTGAAATATGGATGAATTCTTATCAATTGGTTCATACATCAATTTATAATTGAGGGTAAATTGGTATTCACATGAATAATAGATGAGTGGTCAAGATTTGATTAAAAATCCTGATGAAACCTGGTTTCTACACCACCCTAATTCTGATTGAATTAGGAAATTCTTGTAATTAATTAATTAAAGCTGAAATTATTAAATAAATAATAATTTTTGAAATTATTATTATTATTATTATTATTATTATTATTATTATTTCCATATATGCCGCCCATTTAATGAGGAAGTGGCATAAAGGACCATGAGGAGCCAATTCCTTTAAATGTTGCTGTCAGCATAGAATGCAAGCAGTAAAAAAGGAAGTTGTATCCCATCATACCATAGGATGGGAAACATCTCATGGACTTAAATATCAAAACTCAAGCCGTCTCCTATAACCAGGAAGGGCCACCATGCTCTCAGGAAGCTGCCTCCTTATTTTCTGCACTAAGGAGGGTAAAAGTACAAAATTGGTCCCTCAAGTGGAGTGACCATAGTATTTTGGTCCCCTAAGTGAAAAAATATGTAATTTGGTCCCTCAAGTGGAGTTAACCGAGCAACCAAGTCCTTTTGGTTAGTCTCCGTCCAAAGATTCGTTAAATTGTCCGATGTGGCAGTGACGTCGTCAACTCTGCTGACGTGTCACTGCCACGTCATTTTTTAGAATAAAAAATTCAAAAAATTTTTTTGTATTTATTAAATAATTAAAAAATTTATAATAATAATAATAAATATAAAAGATAAACCCTAACTTTTACTCTAACTCATTCTCTCCACCGTCACTCTCACTATCTTCCTAAATAGTAATACCCAATTCAAACATTTAAGTTCCTAAAAAATTCACAACTTGCCAAAATTAATTGAACCCAAATTGAAGTCTAGTTCAGTAAATCAAAGAACCCAACAACAGTAAATCAAAATTTAGTTGAAATTTTGAACTATCCGTTCCATATTCACAAGTAGTTGCCGTACCATACCACCCATCCGTTGCCGAAAGAAGCCTCAAAGTTCCTACTTTTCACTATGGCGGTCACATACTCCGATCTGGGCTCTACTGCTGGCTTGAAAAAGGTTGATGAGTACGTCCTCGCTTGCAGTTATATCTTTGGATACCAAGCTTCAAAGGATGATATCACCTTTTTCGCAACTTTCCGAGCAGCCCCAGCTTCTAGCTATGTCAACGTTTCTCGATGGTACAACCACATCGACGCACTTTTGAGGATCGCAGGTGTTACCGGAGAAGGGTGTGTGGTGTTACTGTTGAGGGATTTGCTCCTGCTGAGGCTGTTGCCACTCCTCCAGCTGAGGACTCAAAGGCTGCAGTGCTGAAGACGACGACGATGATGATGTTGATCTCTTCGGTTAGTTGAAATCTTGAGCAATTTTGCAGTGGAAAAATTAGGTGGGAGACGGGAAAGAGTCGAGAAATTGAGTGAGAGAGGGAGAGAATAAAAATCACTTACCGAAAAAAAATTTCGGTAACCAATTTGCAGTGGAAAAAAATTAGGTTAGAGGGGAAAGAGTCAGAGAGATTCAGAGAGAGGGGGAGAGAAAATAATTTTATGGAGTAATTATTTTTTTGGCAGTAATTATTTATAATTATTTAATAAATATAAAAACCAAAACACGATTTAAAAAGAAAAAAAATTCTGATGTTTTTTTTTCAAAGATTTAAGTTAATTTTATAATTATTTTTTTTTCAAAAAATTATAATAATATATTTTTAATTTTTTATTCTAAAAAATGACGTGACAAATGACATGTCAGTAGAGTTGACGGCGTCACTGCCACGTATTTAACGGATCTTTGGACGGAGACTAACCAAAAGGACTTGATTGCTCAGTTAACTCCACTTGAGGGACCAAATTACATATTTTTTCACTTAGGGGACCAAAATGCTATGGTCACTCCACTTGAGGGACCAATTTTGTACTTTTACCCACTAAGGAGTCAGCGAGTCTATGTTTGTCAGCAAGCAGTTTACCATGCTTACGTAAGGGAGGCATGGAGTTTTAATCCTCACATCCATTATACATGATCACTCTAACACAGTGATGAGGCCACCCAGCTGGCTACTCCCTCCTGGGAGGTAAATTTGGATTTTGTTCAATTAAGGACAAAATGGCGAAATTGATCAATTAGTCTAGCTAGGGGGTGCGGCACCAACAAGAAAACATGCCATGATGATGCTTGAGTCATGTAGATCATCCTGGTAAAATTTCATCTCAATCGGACTTAAAATGAAAAACTTATTCACGGTTTTCAATTAAGGACAATTTGGTGTGTGAAACCAATTTCACCATGAAGGAGAGCTCGATTTTGACCAAAACTTTTCCCATGGTCTTATGGCGGTAAGCTAACCCTACTGGTGAAATTTGGGCTCAATCCGACCTCGGTCGTAACTTTTGCAACTCTTTCAATTAAGGACATACGGCTTGTCCACCCCGGTTTTAGCCATTTTCTTAATTGAAGGTTATTTTTATGATTTGATGAGCTTATATATGACTAAGCATAGTCAATTTCGTGGCTTTGATGTCAAGAATCCAAGTCTTGATGTTCGAAGGCCATCTCTTAGTCAAATTAGTTGATTTAAACTTAGAGGAGGCAACAGAGATGAATTGCAATAGGAAGAGGAGGAGGATGCAGATCACTCATCAAGGAGGAAGACCAGCGTGCTTCTAGAAGGAGGATGACGTCCTAGGTGTTTTCTCTCCCTCTCCCAGCTTCTGGAAGCTATCAGAAGAAGAAGGAAACTTCACCTCTCCTTCCTGGAAGTTGTCATCTCCTAAGGAGGTTTAAATCGACTTCCTGAGCAAGTCAAGCCCATCAAATTCAAGGCCCACGCCGTCCCCTATATAAAGGGATCATCCCCAGTGCTTCAAACACGTTTCCATAGCTACACAATCCAGCTCCTGAAGCTATAAACTTGCTCCGCGCAAAAAAAACCAAGCTCCGTGCTTATTTTCTCTCAAAAGCTCCGCTCTTTTTCTCTTGTTCATCACGAGTTCTTACTCGTTCTTCATATTTCTCTTGTTTCAATCTTGTCTCCAGACAAAAGAACACTCCTTTAGTGTTATTTCCTTGTTTCAATCTTGTCTCCGGACATTAAAACACTGTACACGTGTTTTTCTCTCAGCAATAACAATCACTTGTTATTTTTTCTCAATCTCAATCAAGAACAGCTTCGACAATGCAAATTTAGGAAGATTTAACTTGTGGATCCAATGATTTAAATGCTCCAGTGTGTGACTTTGATCCAGTCCCAACAAATCGCTCTTATCTTTAATCTGCTGCTCCGCGCACCAGCCTCATGTTTACTACAACTCTTTGTTAATTTCTGCAAATTGACTGGCACGCCCCTATGCTGTCATAAAGTTTTTAACACAAAAACTCTGCAAGAGATTTTTGGCGCAACGCAATTACTATATGGAAGTTTATTATTGAGGATTCACGTATCATAATTGTATTGTTGAGGATTCATGTGAAGGGTGAACATCCAACATCCTAAAGAGATGTATTGACATATATATAAACTCCTCGATGGGATGGGCCTTAGAGCAGGCAGGCCAAGGTTCCTCTTTCAACACTTAATTATATTAATATTGTATTCGATGGCCAAAATTTAGAAAGTACTAGTAATTAAATTATTTGTTAACATTGTGAAAATCTTTTATACACAAATTATCAACTTATATTCACCAGTCATTTCTGTATGAAATACAATACTCTTTTTTTTATAATCCGAAATATGGCTTAATGAGCAAAAAGGCCCCTGAACTTACATCAAACCATCAAATAAGCCCCTGAACTCTTAAAAAAATGCCAAATAAGCATGTTGCCAAGGCTAAATGCTCAAATAATGACTAAACATTTCAAGATTTTCTCAAATAAAGATCAAAATACACAATTCTAACAAATTAGAACACATACTTAGCAAAATTTTACAAATTAGGGAATCCTTAAATGAAAACCAATGCTTCTCATCCATGCACATTAAATTTGATAGAAAAATGATATTATCATGTTAATTAAAAATCAAACCCTATTAATCAAAATAAATTCATTAAATGTAATATGATATAAAATTATCGTGTGCGTTTCAATTTATATATATCGCACACACTAGTATTAGCTTAAATTGTATCCAATTTGTAAAAAAATATTAAGTATGTTTTCTAATTTGTTGAAATTGTGTATTTTGATCCTTATTTGAGAAAATCTTGAAACGTTTAGTCCTTATTTGAGCATTTAACCTTAGCAACAGGGCTTATTTGGATTCTTTAAGAGTTCAGGGGCTTATTTGGCCAAAATAAAAGTTTAGAGGCTTATTTGACGATTCAGTGTAAATTCAGGGACCTTTTTGCTCATTAAACACCCGAAATAATAAGAAAACACTTCCAATCCAATACATTTTAAGTTTGATTAACATGTTTTGTCAAATAGAACATGTCTTGCTTTCATTTTATTAGGAATTGTTTCTCATGTAATGATGTAACCCAATTTGATTATGAAGAGTGGGGTGGCTGTGAAAAGGATTTGGACGCAATTATAGTCCTCTTATCCACCCATCATTGACTTACTGTTTGCATGTTGTTCACTATACAAGTTTCAATTAAATCAAATCAAATAAATAATCCATAGTGAACAAGTAGCTAGTCTCCATTCTTAGAATTTAGAACCTTTATATATCTCCTTTTGTTCCAAATTAAAATAATGTGCATATATGTAACTTCTTACTTATCATTCATACATATACCTATACTATATTAAAAAGTACGATCTTTTGTAAAACTTTTGAATCGTCTATTATATTTTTATTTGTCAAATATATTTTTAAATTGTCATTTTACAATTAATTAATATTATTATTTTTATATAATCTTTTATTCAACAAAAACTCTTTACCAATTTTAATCTCAACCAACCTCATTTCTTTATATTAAAATTAAATAATGTTACTCCATGCTCTAAACGTTTATATCATATTAGGATTCTTTATTATTTATTATATTTATTATTTACATTTACCATAGTTTGATTAATAATATGGGCCGAATGAGGAAGTAGCCCCATTCCCGAAATCGAATCCCTTGCAAAAGCTAAAGTCTAAATTGATTCTAACAATCGGATGAATTTATTTTAAAAAAGAAAAAAAACAATCGGATGAATTGTCTAAACTCTAAGGATTAGCAATTCTGATGGATGATTCTTTATTGGGCGGGTCGGATTGGATTTGGATTCGGTTATTTGGGTTAGGTCAATTTCGAGTTAAGGAAATTTCGGGTCATAGGGTTTCAGTTTGTCGTTAGGTTGGGTTTGGATCGCTCAAATGTCAGGTCAATTCTGGTTTGAGTTTTTTTCGGTCTCGAGTCATACATGGTTCGGATAATTTCAGATTTGAGCTTCGAATTTTCGGGTTCGACTCTTTTCAGATTCGGGTCAATTAAATATAACTAGTTTTAACTTTCACGTGCGTTGCACGTGGCGGAACACGTTTAAAGTAAAAAGTTATTAAAATAATTGAAATTAATTATGATTCAAAGCACACAATTATTGTAATACAATATTTTTTTAGGGAATACAATATTCAAATCTCATTACAATCAAATAATACCTAATATGTCGTTATAAAAAAAATTCTTATATGTCCAAACATCCAATGAAAAATGACCAAATAAACAAACTATAATAAACATAACAAAACCAACAAAATTACTGCAAAAAAACAAAGCCAACAAAATTACTACCAAAAAACAAAGCCAACAAAATCCACACGAATTGGATATGATGGGACTTGACAACATGCACCTTACCATTGAGTCAAATGTTCAAGTGTAAAAAAAAATATAATTAAATTGAAGTAATTTTTAAATTAAATATTAAATATATATATCAATTTAAGTATAAGTTAAAGCATCCAATTATTGAAACGTAACACGTCTATGAAAGTAGATTCTCTTTAACAATTTTTGTATTTGCTGAAAAAATCTAGGATGATACTGTAGAAATTGAATTTTTCTAAATAAAATATTTTAATAATAGCAAAATCTAGATTGTACGGTGGAAATTGAAAATTTAATTATATGTTGTAAAAATTATTTTAAAATAATGGCAATTCATAAATATATTTAAAAAAATACATAAGATTATATTTTAATAGTGCATAATTAAACCCTAAACCCCTCGAGACCTAATTCTGCCGTTTCGGTGGACGATTTTACCTTTGAAATTTCTGGATATAATTGATCTTCTCCTAAACCGGCTTGTAGAATGTTTTAGACGAAAATTATGCTAAAGATGATGTGGAGCATTCCTATTGGCTATGTTGGATCCTAATTAATGAGGATAATCTAACTTTTCATTATTTTAATAATGGAATAATTAAAATATTTAAAAAAGGGTACAATCGGAAAACATAAAGTTTCCCCTTATTCGTACTTTTATATATAGTATAGATATAGATATAGATATAGATATAGATAATGACTATTTAGAAATATATTTGAAAAAAAAAAGGTACAATTGAAAAACATAAAGTTTCCCCTTATATAAAAGTACATTTGACTAGTTTTAGCTTTCACGTGCTTTGCACGTGGCCCAACGCGTTTAAATGAAATATTCATACGAAATTATGATAACCTTCCTGTTAATTATGATAATTACACTATTTTTGATGACATCCTTATGAAATTTTGATAATATTCCTATGAAATTAAGATAATTACACTATTTTTTATGACGTCCTTATGAAATTTTGATAACCTTCCTATGAAATTTCAATAACGATACTATGAAATTTCGAGAACCTTTTTATAAAATTTTTTTTAGCCTTCTTATGAAATTTTGTTAACCTCCCTAAGGAATTTTGAAGACCTCACTATGAAATTTTGTTAACTTCCAAATGAAATTTTGATAACCAACACTATAAGATGTTGATAACCTCCATATGATATATTGATAACCACGTTATGAAAATTTAAAAACCTCCATATGAATTGTCAGTAATCACACTCTGAAATTTTGATAATCACACTATGAAATTGTGATAACCTTGCTATGAAATTTTGATAAAACTTCCTATAAAATTTTGATAAATCTCCCTATAAAATTTTGATAACCTCCTTATGAAATCTTAATAACTACAAATTTTGATAACCTCCCTATGATTTTTTGATAATTTCATTATGAAATTTTGATCTACATACTATGAAATTTTGATAACCCTCTTCTGAAATTTTGAAAACTAAATTATGAAATTTTGATAACCTTCATATGAAATTTTGATATCCTCCCTGAAATTTTGATTACTCCATAATAAAAGTTTAATAACCTTCCTAATTTGGTAATCATACTATGAAACTTTGATAATCTCCCCAAAAATACCACTATGAAATTTTGGTAATCACATTTTGAAAATTTGATAACCTCTTTATGAAATTTTGATAACCTCTCTATCAAATTTTGTTGACCCCTCTATGAAATTTTGATAATCACATTATGTGATTTTGGTAACATCGCTTTAAAATTTTGAAATTGGTGACCATCCAAAGCAAATGCCCATTGCAAAATAGATTATCTAACCCCAAATAGGACGTTGGAGACGAAGACAAAAAGCAAAATTAAATACAACGATTAGAAACAAAGACAAAAGGCAAAATTAAATAGGACGTTGAAAACAAAAAGTCAATTTGACTTTCTTATAATTTAATATACGTATTATATAATCTAATAATAAATAATGGAATAATTTATGATTAAAAAAATGGAATAATTTAAATATTATTTAGTAATGGCAATTTAGAAATATGTTTTTTAAAAAAGGGTACAATTGGAAATATATTTTAAAAATACGGGTAAAATCGGAAAACATAAAGTTTCCCTTATTCGTACTTTTATATATAGTATAGATAGATAGATATAGATTAATTCCAATTCAGGTAATTTCGGGTTAATCTCTCGGGTTTGATCGAGTTCGAGTAATTTCGGGCCCCGTTCGTTTCAGGTCCGGATCATTGAGGATTCGAATCATTTCAGTTTCGGTTTGGGCGATTTTTTATCAAATAAGGTTGAATTATGTTTGATTTCATGCAATCGGGCAAGTAACCGCACTCGGGTCAGATTTTGTCATTCTAATAATATAATTCTTTATGATAAAATTAGTAGTATGATTAATATTTTAATTTTCATTTAATTTATACATATTGGATGATGTGCAATGCGTCAAATGCAGACTAGTATATACAAATATACAACAAATATTTGCCAAAAACGAATATTTATAAATTGGATATTTGTAAAAAATTAGTTAATTTTAGCAAAGTTACTTTGTTTCTATAAAAAAAAAAAAAAGGCAGCAAAGTTACTTTGTTTTGCTGGAGATAAGATAGAACGCCAACAGCCAGAGTGAAAGAGGTTTGGGATGACTGACTCTTTTATTGGGGTTGGTAAATCGGGTTTTCATCTCAATTGGGATTTTTGTTTTTGATGAAAACCCGGTTTACCAACCCCAATAAAATTAAAAATTAGATGAAAAAAGAATAGACTCGGAGAGGTAAGCATTTCACGGATGGATTGAGAAACCATTACAAATTCGATTGCTTTTGCAAAGTATTTCATGATTTACTTGGATTTCTTTTTTTTTTTCCTTGTCACTTTTCTCCTAAACTTACATGGATAATAAATTTATTTTTTGGGAGTTTAGATGAAGATTTTTTTTTAACAAAATATGAATAAAGGTTTTGTAAAATGAAGAAAGGTTTTGTAAAAAGAAAAAGGTAATGAACTATGGAAAAGAAAAAAGATGAAAATGAACAAGTTCTGTAGAAATTGGTTTTGGAAGACATTTATTTTTCTTTAAAAAATGATAATTACATTGTGTAGTACTAGTGGATAACATGAAGAAGTTTAATGGGTAACCAACTTAGGCTTAGTTTGACATTGAGGTTGCAGTTTGAAAAAGTTTGGTTTGGAAAAAGTGCTTCTGAGAAGTGCTTTTTTAAATTGCGGTAGAAAAATGTAAATAATGTTTGGTATTGTTGTGAAAAAATGGAGTTGAGTGATAAAATGTCTAAAAAAAATATGCTAGTTCAAAAGGAAAGAGAAAAATAATTAGGGGATTTTAGTCATTTAATGTCCAAAAGCACTTTTGAAACGCAAAAGCACCTAGGGATTAGCTTCTCGGGTTGGCTTGGCTTTTGCGTTCAAAATTAGCTTTTGACACAAACCAAGATTTATTTGGTTATTGCGTTTGGGTTCAAAAGCAGCTTTTTTATCTACAAACGCAATGCCAAACCAGGCCTTAACAGGGAGTTCCCTTTTTTTTCCTTGTCACTTTTCTCCTAAACTTACATGGATAATAAATTTATTTTTCGGGAGTTTAGATGAAGAAAGTTTTTTTTTGAACAGAATATGAAGAAAGGTTTTGTAAAAAGAAAAAGGTTATGAATTATGGAAAAGAAAAAAGATGAAAATGAAGAAGTTCCCTAGAAATTGGTTTTGGAAGAAATTTATTTTTCTTTAAAAAGTGATAATTACGTTAATTGTGTAGTGCTAGTGGATAACATGAAGAAGTTTAATGGGTAACCAACTTAATAGGGAGTGGATTTTTTTTTATTTTAATGGGTAACCAACTTAATAGGGAGTGGCTTTTTTTTTTATTTTAATGGGTAACTAATTTAATAAGGAGCAGTTTTTTTATTTAAATGTAATGATTTTTAAATATTTGATTTGTGAGTTACCGAGTTTGTCTCTGAGTTAACTCGTGACATAAACTCAGGACTTTAGATATATACTAGATCTGTGGCACTCATTTTGTGAGTGTAGAAATAAAAAGGTAGTTTATAGTAGTTTTCTTTTTTGACACATTTAAATTGGTAGTTTTTTTAAATGATATAAATATCTTTGGTGGTTTAGTTTGAAATTGGTAGTTTTTAATCTTTTAAAAACTGAGTTTGTATCCGAGTTAACTCATGACACAAACTCAGGACTTCACATTATAATTAGTATAGATAATAATTATCTATACTAATTATAATGTGAAGTCCTGAGTTTGTGTCACGAGTTAACTCGGATACAAACTCTAGTTTTTAAAAGGTTAAAAACTACCAATTTCAAACTAACCACAATGATATATATAATAATTAATTTTTATTTATATCATTTAAAAAAAAAACTACCAATTTAAATGTGTTAAAAAAGAAAATTATTATAAAGAAAATTATTATACTAATTATAATGTGAAGTCCTGAGTTTGTGTCATAAGTTAACTCGGATACAAATTCAGTTTTCAAAAGATTAAAAACTACCAATTTCAAACTAAACCACCAA
>AWWV01009005.1:0-39159 GCA_001974805.1 Corchorus capsularis
TTAAAACATATTTCTAAATTGCCATTACTAAATAATATTTTAATTATTTCATTATTTTTAAATAATAAATTATTCCATTATTAATTATTAGATTATATAATACGTATATTAAATTAGGCAAATTATACAATACACCATCAGTGTTCGTCCACCAAAACGGTAGAATTAGGTCTCAAGATAAACATAAAAGTTGTAGGTCTCGGAATCCTCTTTCCAACAATGCCTCATTTGCATTTTTCTGAGCTCTAGGGATAAAAAGTTATGAATTTTCTTTCAAAACTGCTCTTGTGAAATTCTTCTTTCAATAAGATTTAACAATGATGCATCAAGACTGAATCATTATTGCATCATAATTACTGATTGGACCTGAATTCCTTCTCTGGGCTTCCATAAACGAATTGGGTCTAAGAATATCAGATTTAGACTTCAAGTCATCTGGTTTGACAATTTGAACTTCATACACTCAAACGAGCCTAATGGGCCGAAATGAGACAAAATCAATAGTTTCCCCAAAGCTATCTATACTATATATAAAAGTACGAATAAAGGAAAACTTTATGTTTTCTTATTGTACCCTTTTTTCAAATATATTTCTAAATTGACATTATTAAAATTTATTATTTAAAGATTAATTATAAAATTTCAATTTAGACCGAATTATAAGTTTGTAAAATTGACTTTCATTGATGAACATGCAAATTTCTATGAATAATGGAAAACTTTATGTTTTCCGATTGCACCCTTTTTTCCAAACATATTTCTAAATTTCCATTATTAAAATTTAGTATAATTTTATTATTTAAAATTTAATTAAAATTTTTAATTTAGACCGAATTATAAGTTTGTCAAATTGATTTTAGTTAATGAACATGCAAATTTCCTTTACTATTATTTTTTGAATTTAATATTTTACTTTTAATTTCAATTTTTAAATGTTCATAAAAAGATTAAACTAACACTAACATGTACAATACTATTCTTAGTGAAGCTGCATCTCTTCGTTATATAATGTTTTGTCGCATTCACTTTGTTCAATTGGAAATTGTTGAGTTAGAAGAGTAGGTGATATTATGATTTTGATTTTCTGGTCTCTATGTGGTTATCAAAATTTCATAAGATGGTTATTATAATTTCATGAGGAGGTTATCAAAATTCCATAGTGTGGTTACCAAAATTTCATAGTGTGGTTACCAAAATTTCATAGGATCAGGTTATTAAAATTTCTTAGGTTGGTTATTGAAATTTCATAGGGTGGTTAATTATCACAATTTTATAGAAAGGTTATCAAAGAGATTATCAAAATGTCATAGCGAGGTTATAAGAATTTCATAGTGTGGTTAATAAAATTTCATTAGGAGGTTACTAATATTTCATGGGGAGGTTATCAAAATTTCATATGAAGGTTATAAAAGTCTGAATTTCATAAGGAGTACCAAAATTTGATAGAAGGTTATCAAATCTCATAGAGTAATTATCGAAATTTCATAGAGATCGGATTATCAAAATTTCATAGTGTTGTTATCAAAATTTCAAAACGAGGTTATCAAAATTACATAATGTGATTATAAGAATTTCATAGAGGGGTCAACAAAATTTTGTAAAGAGGTTATCAAAATTTCATAAAGAGGTTATCAAATTTTCAAAATGTGATTACAAAAATTTCATAGTGGTATTTCTGGGGAGGTTATCAAAATTTCATAGTATGGTTGTCAAATTAGGAAGGTTATTAAACTTTTATTATGGAGTAATCAAAATTTCAGGGAGGATATCAAAATTTCATATGAAGGTTATCAAAATTTCATAGTTTAGTTTTCAAAATTTCATAAGAGGGTTATCAAAATTTCATAGTATGTAGATCAAAATTTGATAGGGAGATTAACAAAATTTCATAATGAGGTTATCAAAAAAATCACAGGAAGCTTATCAAAATTTGTAGTTATCAAGATTTCATAAGAAAGTTATTAAAATTTTATAGGGAGGTTTATCAAAATTCTATAAGAAGATTTATCAGAATTTCATAGCGAGGTTATCACAATTTCATAGTGTGATTATCAAAATTTCAGAGAGTGATTAATAACAATTCATATGGAGGTTTTTAAATTTTTATAACGTGGTTAACAATATATCATATGGAGGTTATCAACATCTCATAGTGTTGGTTATCCAAATTTCATTGGGAAGTTATCAAAATTCTTTAGGGAGGTTAACAAAATTTCATAAGAAAGTTAAAAAAAAATTATAAAAAGATTCTAGAAATTTCATAGTATCGTTATTAAAATTTCATAGGAAGATTATCAAAATTTCATAATGGGATCATAAAAAATAATGTAATTACCATAATTTAATAGAAAGGTTATCATAATTTCATATGAATATTTTATTTAAACACGTTGTGTCACGTGCAACGCACGTGAAAGTTAAAACTAGTATTTGTAAAAAATACGTACAGTTATTTACTATCTTTTATGAATTTTTAAATAAATACTTTCACAAGTATTTCTTTTTAAAATTAAATCTGTAGATAAGTAAATGGTTGGTTTTTTTTTTTTTTTGAAAAGTTAGTGGTATAGTTTCTTATAGATTTAAGTTTGGGGTGGTTTTCATGGATAATTTTTTATTTTTTAAAAAAATCGTAAAATACATTTTTACCCTCTAATTGGTGATTCTCTTTCAAATTGCTAGTTTTAATTTTTCCTATTTAAGTATTTTGTTAACTGAGTTTGTCTCAGAGTTAACTCCTGAGACAAACTCAGAGACTCACATTATAATTAGTATAGATTTTAGAGATAAATACAAAATTTCATATTTCTTTCCATGTGGATAATAAGTAAATTACTGCTAACACTTATCTTTATCTACATAGTTTTAAAAAAAAAAAAAAAAAAAAAAAAAAACTAAGTTTGCATGGCAGATCAAGGGAAATTTGAATAGGGCGCTTAAACTATTAGTACGATTCAAACCCTAACCTTACAAGCAGAGGGTCTAATAGAGTTTTAATCTGAATTGGTTAAGTTGTCAAGATTTAGAACCTCTGCTTGTAAGGTTTAGGGTTTGAGTCGTGCTAATGGTTTTCGTTAGGGGGTGATCTGTAAGTACCAATACCACTGTAAGCCTTCTTTGAGACTTGCGGCATGCCCTGACCCTGAATTAGGACAGTCTCCCCTTATCTAAACTTTCATTGTGTACCAAAAAAAAAACTTAATTATTAGTCCTCTTTCTCAAGTGATTAATAAAAGAGAGATCATGATGCGATGTAAATAGCGGTTTTATTCACGGAAGAATCAGAGGCCAAGCATATATTTATAGATTTCAAATCATAAACAATAAGTCGATAATAATATAATAATAATAATTCTAAGGGTCAATTAATTAATCAGATAATGGGATGGAATCCGATACTTAAAGTGGAAAACATTTAGAGTCCAAATTATACACAGAAACAGAAAGCAAATTAATGCTAAGAGGAAAATTTAAATAATTAAGAGGGAAGGAGGGAATATTTTTAGTATATGTTAAGTACAGCGAAAGAAATTCCTCCCAAAATCTAACTTGGGGCTGAAAGACTTCTTCACTAGGAATTACTACTATTCTGCAATGATTTGGACAATTCTTTAATTCCTCTCTTAATTTGATTGGAATCTTTGGAAGTCTCCAGTTTTATATTGAGTTAATAAGTCACTAGTTATAATCTGGAGAATAAGATACGCATATTATTGGTCATTGGTGAATAATCCTTTTCCATTTCCCTTTATTCAATCGATAGTAATCAAATGTGAAAAAAAACATGAGAAGGTAGTTTCGAAAATGAACATGATGAAATCGACACTACGCAACCTTGGAATCATTTTACGGTAGAGTGAATAACCAGATACCATAAATTCTCGTGTAAGAGAGAAATACAAATTACACCGAAATTGTAATTAGGTGAAAGTCTTGTGTTCAAATCTTAATATACGTGGATTTTGTCTAACTTTATGTTGATTTGGTTATTTTTTTTATCATGATAGTTATTATTATAAAATTTATTTGGTTCTTTCTCATTTGAAATATTAAAATATGCATGAAATTGATTTAATAAAAATTAAAGAGAACAAAAAAAATATAACTGAACATTTGACTCAATGGCAAGATATATATTCTCTAAACCGTCAGGTCTTGTGATAAAATACAAAAGGAGATTCCTTATTTATTTAAAAAAAAAAGAGATTCCAAAAGAGGAAAAGCATGCTTAAAATTAAAAGCCTTAAACCCACACCACAAATTCTAACAGAGGCGAAATTCCATCCATGCTTGATAAAACGAAAGGCCACGAGCTTCACGGGCGGGATTGCCCAAGGAGATGTGCTATTTTTACTGGTTAGGTGGCGCAGTGACTTGGGGGAAAAGATTATTCAATTCCTTTTGAAAGGACACGTTTGCCTTTAGAAAGACCCTACAATATATTATTCGTAAACCTTTTCTTACCTTGAGCATCATCATCATGCTGTCCAATGGGACTCCAAAGGAAAGAGCTTACTTAGCTCAATTTAGGTAATTAGGTTGGTGATTTGTAAAGGGCTTTCTTTTCCCATGGCTGCGAGTCAGCCACTTTAATCTTTGATTATTGGGTTCAAATCATGAATATTGTTGGAAGTCATTTCTCTTCTACAATTATAGTAATTAATTGATTGATTTCCTCTATATGTTGTGTTGCGTCTCAAAACTAGCACCTTAATCATAGGGATAAAGATTCATATATTTAGATCTTGAATTTAAATTCCATGATTTGAAAGGAAACCGATTTTAATCCTATATATTAGTTTTTAATGTGACTAATATTATTTTCATATTAATCATATGGGTATTTTAAAATTTTCATATATGAATATTATTTTCTTTATAAAGATTTTGAGTCCAAGTGGTAAGCGGCCTGTTTCAGCTTAAGTAGGTCTCGGATTTGAGACCTTGCGTACGCAGCTGTCCCTGTTGGGAGACTCACCCACCATAACCAGATGCACGACGCAGGTCGGATCCGGATTAGTCAGGGCAAAACCCTGGATACCGGATGAGATAAAAAAAAAAAAAGATTTCGAGTCCAAATTGAGAAAGTGGACGATTTTAATCCTATATTAGTTTTTAATGTGACTACCAAATAAAATAATAATTTTTCTATACACAAGAAAAGAGGACCATGCATCTTTGTTTGTTTCATAATTGAATAATTAAATATATTTTTATTTATCATAAAGCTGCTATGAGCTAGTATCTTACACCTAAGAAGAGAAACCGTTGCAAACTTGCAATGTTGCTCTCATATAAGACATGAAGAAAACAGCTCAAGTTTGCAATTACATGAAACAAGAAAGGGAGTGGCTGTGGCTTCTTTTTATATTGCCATTTTTAATGGAATAAATAAATATATGTACTCCAATCAACTTGTGGTTGTGGCAAACGCTCACGCTTTGGCTCTTAAATTAAATTTAAATCTGTGTATAACGATGATACTAATGTCTTACTTTAGGCTGACATGAACATATATATACATAATAATTAAATATATATATAATATGGATTTCTTAATTAATAATAATTTAAGCTCTTTTAAGGGTGATGAGATTCATGAATATTGTGGATTAATTAAGTTTAGTTTTCAACCACAGAAAATTACCAAGACAAACAAAATAATCAAGCCATAACTAGTGACAAACAGTTGGCTTACAAGAAACATTTTTATTTATTTATTAATCAATTTCAATTATAATAATAAAAGTTAAATTTGTGGTTTTTGGATCTCTTCGAGTCTATTGGGAGAGCTGAATCTTTGAAACTGAATATACACTTTGGCTATTTTCTGAAGTATTTTTAGAACTTTATATCAAATATATATATTACTATATGTCAGTATTCCAGCCTGCTACTTCCAGGTGACTACCAACTGAAAACAATCGGTTTTTAGCCCTATAAAAATTTAAATTTACCATACGCATGCTTGTTTGTATAACAAGAACAAAGAGAATTCTGTAGGCTTTACAACCAACAAAATGCCGTTGGAATCAACGACTAGCCAATCAATTATATATAAATTCTTAAGAGTACTGATCGCTGGTGAAATAAATATTTTCGTTATAGTATCAAGAATTCAATAATAACACTTGAGTTGTTATAAGCTCATGCTGGTAGGTAACTGTATACCCAGCTCATGAGATCCTGAATTCAAATTTCACTTAATTGCATTTGAGATTTCTCATTAGATCTTTTATTTATTTTTTTGGTGAAATTATCATTGGATTTTTTGAACATAGAGATATATCTGATTGTAATGAAATTTGTGATTATAATATATTTTTCAAAAAGAAAATCAATATTATATATTTATATTATGAGTAGTTATTTGATACACTAACCGTGTAAGTGGGGTGAGAGGTTGACACATACCTATTTGTTGATTTAATTTTGTTTTTAAAATTCAAAACTATTCCCTAAAGGACAAATGTCAACCCTTAACATCGCATGTGTAGTTTGCTAAACTCCACTGACAGTGTATTGAATAATTTTCCTTATATCATACTATATATATAGATAATTATTTGATACACTGACGGTGTAAATTTTGAACCTCACAAACGGGTTGTGGAGTTGACACATACCCATTTTCTGAATTAATTTTGTTTTAAAAATTCAAAACTATTTCATAAAGGACACATGTCAACTCTTAGACCTGCATGTGTAGTTTGTTAAATTTCACTGACAGTGTATGGTATAATTTTCCTATATATATATATATATATATATATATTTATTTTCTTAATTGCAATTTGCAAGTAGTATTCATATTAATAAAGCAAAAATAAATGGGCCTTGTACCTAGAGGTATTCATGTGCCGGGTCGGGTTCAGGTCGGCTTTTGCTTAGTATTTGTAAAATTTATGCTTGTCCAGCCAGGCTCGGCCTGAAGAACGGGTCTCAACTTTTGTTCAAGACTCGTCCATATTTCTAAACACATGTCCATGGCCCGCACAAGCTCGCCCATATTTTTTTTTAAAATCATAATTAAAATTTTTAATGAAAAATAAAATTTAAACATTAAAAATATATATATATATATATAATCCTATAACAAATTAAATCAAAAAAAGTTTTAATAAAAAGATGAAATATTAATAAAGTTTTACAAGTTTAAAATTAAGGTACACATATAAATTATTCAACTTTATCATTTATAAATATAATTATTTTTTTTGAGGTATAAATATAATTATTTAATTATATTATATTAGTTATATATACGGACCGGGCCAGCCTCAAACTTTAAATATCAAAACCAAGATCCGACCCACTTTTCAATCAGACTTTATTTTTTTTATCCAAAGCCCATTTTCCGGGCCAAATATTTATGCCAAAACCCTCTAATTTTGCGTACAAGCCTTCGGGTCTGGACAAATAATCCGGTCCTTGAGCAAGTCTGCTTGTATCTAATAAAAAAATGAAAAAAAGAATGAGACTAGAGAGAATGTAACGATTTTTCTTTTAAGTCTAAAATTTGAAACATGCATTAGCTACATTTTCAAAACATAGAAAATTAAAAATCAACAACTTTTTCTTTCAAAAAAAAAAAAGCAACAACTTTTCAAGCAAAAATCAAGTTTCAAGTTTGGTCGTCACTCGTCAGATAGATACTTTCCAACAAAATACTTTGTCGTTCTGTAAAAATTTTATAGAATGTGACATTAATATGTTTCTTTATCTAAAAACATAATTTCTTTCTTCATGTTGATGTTGAATTCACTTTACACATAGGAAATCAAATTCGTGGCTAGAAAGTGTTACACGTTTACAAGGTCATCCAAGCAAATGGTAAATTTTAATGTAATGTAATACATTTTTACTCAGTTTCCGAACCTAAAAAGCCTAGGCATGGAGATGAATCCGAGCCAAAAGACCTTAGGAAATGTCTCCCTTAATCGATTAGGAAATCCGTTACATTACTTTCATCGACCAATAAACAAAAGAAGGGTAAAGACGGAAAAAACCCTCTCAACAGCATATTTTGTAAGCTCCGCTATTAGTTTTAATTATTAATTAAATCATGTCATCATATTCAAGGAGAAATGAGTACAAGAAATAAGCTGTATTAATATCATTTAATTAATATATTTATTTAATCATCATCATATAATAATTGCAATTGACCAGAGAGCCTTTTTTAATTCACTAAGCTCAATGAAATCCTTTTTTTTTTTGACATCATGCTCAATGAAATCTAGTAGTATTTATTTTACTTAAGAAATGGTGAGATGGGGCTTAATCATTCATATAGTTTATTTATTTTGCTACATAATCAATTCATATAAAGTTTATTTTAATTAACTAAATTAATTAATTAGTGGATTTGTATTAAGAAAAACTTTTGTTTGCTTAGACTTCTTCAATTAATGTTGATGATAGCAGTTGCGTGCTTTACGTGACAAGAGAAATTCAAATTGAATAGTATTATTATTATTATTATTATTATTATTATTATTATTATTATTATTATTATTATTATTATATAGTTGCTATATAGTGTAGTGTACAACTATAGAAGAGGAGTTTTATTATAGTTGAAGCCTGAAGGCGGTTTTAATACTTTAATTAATAGTAGTAATTAATTAGATTCCTGTCTATTATAAGCTGCGTATTTAGAGACGGGGAGCCTGAAAATAATAAATTTTATGTACTATAGTATAATTTTATATTTGAATATAGCTAATTCTTTGTCCTATAGTGTCTTACGTGACATTAATTAAAAATATAAAGAATCAACTTTTCGGAAAAAGAAGAAAATTATTATTAAGAATCTTACAAATTGAGGTTAGTGGTTTTAAGTGATGAAAGAAGAAATCAATAAAGAAAAAAAAAATCAAGTCTTCCAAGGGCATATAACAACTATACATAAGCTTGCGCATATATAGTAGTATACTCTTAATTATTTTTATATTTTATATATGTGATAGTATTAGACATTGCACGATTGCATAAGGAGATGGTTTGCCTTTTTTTTTTTCCCTTGTCTATAAGAGAGGTGGAGATGAAATGAATATGGAAGGTGAGGAACATTATATTTTTAAAACTAATTAATAAGGCTTAATGTATTTGTTGAGAATATTATGTTTTCATGCTCGCAATTTAAAAGAGATTAATTTCAAGTCAATAGGTTACGTACCTAATACCCTTTGATTATTGGACAAAAAAAAAAGAAACTAATTAAGCTGACCTGTTTTCTATTGTCTCACACTCACGTGAAATAATAAAAAGTGGCAAAACATATTTCAATACAAAACCAAATCAAATACGAATCCTTCAAATATATAGAGAGAAACAAAATCAGTGAGGTACATGTCATATATATGTGGATTGAAAGGAGAATTTACATATGGTTCAAAGTGGAATGCAAACGCATGCATGCATGCATGGGAGGGGATAATAACACAAGTCATATCTAAAAATATCTATGGGTCTTTGATCTCTGCTACTATATATTAATTGCTGCCAATGCCATTAGCTAGCCCATTACATTACATTTACATACCTAACCAAAATGACTGAGATTGAGATAGCTTCCCCTGTTTTGCTTTTGCAGAAAAACTGATTATAATAGGGGCAATGATGAATAGACATATGTTAATAGATACTATATATATATATTGGGTAGCTGCAGGGACATAAAGTTTTTTGCTGATCAAAAGATCATGTTTGGCCATGCCACATGTATATCCAACTTCCAACTTGCATAATGGGACTTTCATGTGGCGATGAACACACTTCCATGATTGGTGGTCCCTTCATGAATCTTAAACCTAAACGACAAAACTCCCATATGGAATTACTTGCAGAAAATTTGCCCTATATATGGCATTAAAGTTTTTAGAACAAAACCAAATCAGTTACATTTAAGTTTTTATAATTTTCATCCAAAATATATAATTTCTATTTAATTTAATTATTTCTTTTTATAATTATCATTACCTTGTTTGAATATATTATGTTTGTCCATTATTGCCATATTAATTTTAAGCATTTTTTTTTGAAAGATAATTTTAAGCATTTGAATGGGATATACTCCGTATATTGCAGTTGCACCGCCCAAATACCAACTTCCTTTTTTTTTTTAAAGATTAGAAATTAAAATAAAAAACAATAATAATATATATGTCCCCTGTTTTCTAGTAATCAGACTTCAAAACCACTTGAAACAACAAAAAATGCGGCTTCTCGGGGCAGATTACAACCTTTATAATTTTGGGGTTATTAATACTTTTAAATAAAACAAGTTTAGATCCATAGTGGGAAGAGGAAGAGACACTGGAATTGGTTGAAAAGGCACCATGTTTTCTGGGTTGAACTTGAATAATCAAATATGAAATGTGGTCACCATCCTCTCTCGAGTTGCTGCGTAAACCACACGTCATAGCTAGATGGTCGGCATAATCACATTAATAATAAGATTTTTAAACATCTTTTTAAGATTAAAATTCATTTGATATACTATATAATTTGTCCGTGGTCATGCATGTTCCCTTCATTTTTTTTTTTAATTACAACTTTTCCATCGGTCGACCGGCCCATAGCATATAATTTAAGAGAGAGAGAGAGAGAGAGAGAGAGAGAGAGAGAGAGAGGAGGAGTGAATGAAGCAATTTGGTCAAAACTAAAACTAAGAATATATAGGGGCGGGTGGAAAACAAAAAGGGGAAGTTGGCCGTTTGATTAGTTAAAGAGACCTCTGCAATACTCCAGTCCTTCGAAGATTCAAAGAGTCAATTAGACACAACACCCTAATGAGCCCTTCGTGTGTTTTATAACGTTAGGGGTGAAAGGGAAGACCCTGTCCCACTTTCTTAACTTTATGGACCCAACCCTATTTCTTTACTTACGCGCCCTCTAATCTATCTATATATTGCCAGGGCATTAGCAACCTTAAATTTAAATCCTTTATGGACCCAACCCTATTTGTTTAACATGTAATTTTATTTGTTTTGACGGTCTAAGGGCAGATCTGATTATACAAGACAAGATTTGAACCCTTACCTTATGCGACCCACTATTATACAAGCTCGTGAGTCACTACTCACTAGGTAATTATTCATGCTAAATTAGCTAATTATTCGCTTTCTTGGTGCAAAAAAGAAAAGAAAAAAAAAACAAAAATTAGCTAATTATATTAGTTAACCGTTAACCCTTTGTTATGCAGCAGCTTGCAGGTTGGGAACGCGCCCTAACAATGGTGGGCGTTGCGGAGCATGCAACGATATCTATATTAATTATGTATCTTTGGTTTGAAAAATCTAATAGAAGTGGGACACTTTGAGTGGGGCTGCGCTCTTTTAATTAAGCAAGACTGCACTGCAGTGCAAGGTGTAGGGTTGCAGTTTGAGTTTACAACTAAAAGAGAGCACGTGGGTCGTTTTTCTTACAACACCAAAACTTCATTTTCGAACACCCTTTTTGTCGGCTAATCTAACCAGACGATTACACACATGATTATGATTATGAAGATGCTTTTGTTTTTCTCTGAATTTTTTTTTACTATTAGAAAATTTGTAGAGAAAGAATCCATATTGGACTCCAAGAACATTAATTTAGTTTTATTTATTCACGACATGCATGGGATCATTTCTTGATTTTCTTCTTTACCTTTTCTCATCTTTGCAATATCGTTGCCCGGGCATGTGTAGAGTGTGGGAAGATTACTTTTACTAACTTCTGTTCTACAAGTTCTTAGAAATTCTTCAGAAAACATGTGATTCGATCGCAAATGTGCCACGTTTTTCGAGTTTTATTCGTATATATTATATTAAAAATCCACGTTTACTGATTAATTATGTTGCTTTTAAGTCGTTAATTAGAGTTGATTTGATTTTTTCTTTTTAAAGGAAAGTCATTGGGATTATTGTTAATCACTAAAATTGGTATTTTGTTCATCAAGGAAATGGAAAAATGACAACAAATAATTGAATTGAATATTTGCAGGGTCAGAGATCTGACCATTCAAATTAACAATTTAAATATTCCCAATGGCAAATAAACAAAACTACAAGTACAAATCAACAAATTGCCAAGAATATACTGTTTGATTGACCAAAAAAAGTTTCAGGGAATCACTGGTGAAAGGAATCTCCAGCTTCAAATTTATTGGAATCAATATCTTTAATTAAGAAGAAAAAAGAAATGAAGTGTTTTAAATTATATATAAGAGTGGTGTGCTAGCTTGGGGAATTTCTTAATTAGTGGCTTTGTCAGATGGTGGTAGGTTTGAGTGTTGCAAAATAAGTTGATGGACCATTTATCACTTGGTGGGTAGCTGGGAATATTAAAAAGGACAAGCAGTGAAAGCTCAATTCTGGTTTCTATATATATTTTCTTTTGATTTTGATTAAAAAGTGGTTAACAAAGAAAGGAAAAGGAAAAGTCTTGGACATCTTAGACATTATGATATGAAGTACTATTTGCTAATTATATATTATTCCACCAACCCAATAATTCAGATTTGCATTTCATCTCTAGTTTCATTAATACTAATATATTTAATTGATCAAGTTTCACTTTATTATATAAAATATAAATATAAATATAAATATAATATATGCCGCAAAAAGCATTCTTTTCTTTGAAAGCATCTTTGTTTATTTGTCAAACCCCAACTTTCCTTTAAATAATAACATGTGTTATGGCTTGAAAAGGAAATGGGGTTGCTAGATACCGTCCTAGTTTTGTTAAATACTGTCCCATTTTTTTCACTTTTGCCCTTTACCCTTTGCACTTTTTACATTTTTGCACTGAGCCTCCCCACTATGACGGTTCAGCCATGGCGGAGCCTCCCCACTGGGGCGGCTTCACCATGGGCAGGTTGCCCCACTGGGGCGGCTTCGCCACGGCAAGCCGCCCTCAATATGGGGCGGCTAGACCAAAATATTTTTTTAAATAATAATTATTTAAAAAAAAAATAGCCGAGCCGCCCCATCGGGGCGGCTTCACCACGGTAAACCGCCCTCTTAAGATGGCACGGGTCATCAGTTCTAAAATTCGTCAAAAATTGCATTTTTCTGAAATCGTCATCAGAATACGGCACGTTATCGTTCATTTTTTCTTAAATCATCATCAAAATACAAACACGTTAACGCTATTCTACGTTCGTGATAGTTTCAAGATTAGAAAATGAAGCAAAGGGCAAAAGCGTAAAAAAACGTAAAAAATGGGACGATGAATAGCAAAAATGGGACGGTGTTTAGCAATCCAGAAAATCTGTAAAAGCAAAAGGAAAGGATGCTGAGAATGGTACATGTGATGTATCTGATCATTAATGATGGGGGTTTAGATGGCATTAGATTATCTAAGCACTAACTTTTGTTTTGATGTGCATACTTAATTAGTTGATTATTATTATATTAGTACTAGCTCTTAATTGAAAATTTTGTGCCTTATTAATTTGGGTTTATGGGTTCTGTCCTTAATAGCAAATCTAATTAAGGCAAAATGGCTTGTTAAACATTTTTAGCAGGTTGTCATTGTCAAGCTTGTTTGGTTGGTGATTTATAAAGCCAAATGCCAGACCTTCGCTGGACAAAAAATCACAGTAGAGTTGATTCATTTTCTTGAGAATCTGGTGCATGCAGGTACTTCCACTCATCAGTCCTTGTTTGTTTCCTTTTTCTTCACAATATCATCAAGTCGCTTTGAAGCCATTCCATCTCTTTTTGACATGGCCAAAAAATCAAATTAATTACTAGCATTTTGATTCATTCATGGGATGGGGAGTTAATTAGTTTTGGTGGTTAAGATGCACTTTTTTTGGAATTGGTAGCGGCTTTTGAAATGGAAGTTGGTCGTGAATTTCACGTGACTTTGGTAACAAGTTGATGTCATATACTCCATATGCAGCAGGTCAGTAGTAGTAATGTAGTATTCATGAGTGTTTTGGCTAATTGGGTTGTCGCAAATCGCAATGAAGGACTGGAGAAAAAGATGTCATATCGTTTTCGGTGTCCACTCAGCAAACAAAAGACAAAGCAACTGAACTGAGCAAGTTGGAGAGATTTAAAGCTCTTTTCCCACTTCCAACTTCCATCCCATGCACTTTTGGTTTGGGATTTCTTCTTCTTTGGCTGATTGATACTTTTCAAGTATCTTTTCTACTTCTCATAAAGAGTCTTTCATTAATAATAGCCGAGGAATGACCTGGCTAATGGCTTGAGCCTTGAAGTTGAAACCAAGCCTAGATTGTCGGCCCAATTAACTCTCATCTTTTCTGGGCTTCTGCTCTTCTCTTCAGTTAAGAAACTTTTGAAACTCTTGGTATCGATGGGCTAAGTGTGGTCCATTAATTTTTCAACACATTATATACTGGGCAGGCTGATTGCAAACCGAGAGAAATATATATTATTAAATTATTATTGGGTTAAACTCCAAGATGCAAATAATTTTTGTTGCCATAAGCTCAATAGCAATCAAACTCTCTAAAAGCAACATGACAAACAACATTTTTTGTCAATCGAACTGAAGTTGTGCATGCAAACACTAGGAACAAGGCAATAATCCACGCCAGAGCAAAGTTCACACTTGATCAATCTGCTTTCTTTACATCATCATCTAAAGCTCCGTGTCACAAAATCGGATCATCAGATCAGAAACAATTCTCCTAGCAAATGGAATGTAGCTCAGACAGTACCTGAAACAGCTCAAATAAGATAATAATGGAGTTTGGGATCTTCCATAGAGTAATAAGCACCGCAAGAAATTTAAGTTGCTGTACAAATTACACACCACTAAGGAAACTAATATTGAAAAGAACAAGTTTCCCCACAATTCGAAAAGTGTTAGCAACATGGAAGGCAGACTTACCAAATAAGGGCACAAATCTCGCATATGATTGCAAGTAATGTTAAAATCTTGCTTTGGATCTGCAGACCAAAAGTTGAATAAAATGACAACCGGTTTCATGATAATCAAATCGAATTTTGAATAAGAGTATGATTCTGATGCTGTTATAAATAGAATTAACAGAAAACTTCTATAATATTGGCAACAATCACAGATGGCAAGAAAGACAACTACACTCACATTCTAATGCAGTTTACAAGTCTCACTTGCCAGTACCTCAAGCACTATATGGATTATGGTATGTGTGCAAACTTAGCAAAGGAGATTTCATATCATGCTATTATGAATTACTTGGAACATCCTATAATAAAAACTATCAGGTCTTGATAAATTCAAACTTCCTACAGTAACTAAGGATGCAGGAATTGTTCTTCTACCTATTACTGGTTTGAGATGGCAAACTCACCCAGAGAGCACAAATGAGAGCTAGAACTACAAAACCAATGTAAATAGCCGTTGCATAAACACGAACAGGATCAAACATCATACGTAGCTGTTGCTCAGCTCCCATGAGGAATGCTGTGCTGCCAAACAATACCACAAATTCAAATAATAAGCAACCTTGAGAAGCAAACAACTTATTGAAATTTGAACTATATTAATAACCATTTATAACCAGTACTTCATAATTTTGAAGTCAATTCCATGGAGATTTATTTAAGTGGTTGACTGAACAACAGAAGAGCCACTGACATTAAACTAAACTACTACCTTGACTGGTTTGGCAAAGTTGGCTTCAGATCGAGACGATCTTAAACCAATTATGCAATACTCACATCAAAGATGCCTAAAATGTGAGACACTATTCTCTTGTTAAGCAGCATCAATTAAACCAAATTATTTTGTCACAGAATATAGTGTTGAGAAGTCTGTTTGACTCAGGGAGCAATCAACCTACCTTCCAACCGCTAACACATTTCCCAGGGTGAACAATAGTGCAAATTTGATGGGTTTGGCAAACACAAAAAGTGCCTGCAAAAATAAACAAAAAGTTGTAAGATAATGTTGTCAAAATTTAATCAACGTTACACTTTCAAATGCACTTGCTTTACAATTACAGCTGATCCTAATGTTCCCCAAGATATGAATACATAAAGTAAATGAACTCAGAGCTTTCCATTTGAACCATTATTCATGATTCCCAGTCGAAATTTTCATTTATACATTAGAATTTCAAATGACAGAAAGGAGAAAGGGAAGAGAATTCAATGATCATTACCAGAAACATAAGAACAAGACCAGAAAGTAAACAAGCGGCGAATGCATACATTCTCTGCTCCATACAAGAAAACCCCAAATTGAATTAATAAAAAGAAACATGAAATTTGAAGAAAGTCGAAAGAATTTTGGAAGGCTTATACTAAAAAGGAATATAGAAGAACAGAATACCTGAGTAGTAGAGAGAGAGCAGATGCCTTCAGATTCTTCATCTAGGAAGCTTTCTGCTCTCTCTTCTTCATCACCCCCAGACATATATTCCTTCACTTTCCACATTTTTTCACTTCACTTCCTTTCTATACCTCCATTGCCAGTGCCACCAAAGAGATCTTTCCTTTTTTTTTTCTCTCTTTCCTTTTCCTAATTCCTTTTCTAAATTTACTACCATTTTCTTAAAGAGTTTAAATTAGCTAATCGTGACATGCCACGTCTTGTATTAGACTCTGAACATAGTATTTTCTTTTCCTTCAATACGTCGTCGTTTTAGGCCATTTAAAGGTGTTTTTTTTTTGGTATCCCATCCATCCGATAATCCTGATTAATCCGGATCGGACGCGTCGCGCAATTAATTATGATGAGTAAGTCTCCTACTTATTATTAGGTGTAGAAGTATAGAACTATATATAGATAATTTCCGTCACGGAAATATATTGTTTTTTGCCCCGGGGGTCATCTTGGAAAAATAACGCTAAAGAAACCACCGCCTTCGCTGCAACTGCAAAATATCGAGCGAGAGAGAAACCCTAGACTGATCGAACCGGCTAGGTAAACCGGAAGCCGAGATGTCGTCGACGCTACTCGAGGTGACTCGTGCGGCTCACGAAGATGTAGAACGGCTCGAGCGGCTCATAGTGAAGGACCTACAGAATGAGCCGCCTACCGCAAAAGACCGCTTGTATCAAAGCCACCGTGTCCGCAATAATATCGATACCATCATCGCCACCACCGAAAAGCTCGTAATTCCTCTCTGTCTTTTGCAAATTCAGTTATGGTTATTTTTTTTCTTTTTTTTAAAAGGAAATATATTTACTAATTGTTAATGGCTTCAGATTGAGATATATGAAGATTCAGATAATGCGAGGAAAGACGAAATTGAGGCTCTTGGAGGCATAACAGCTAGTGGAATTAACGTTTTTAGCGCCTTTTATGATAGATTGAAGGAGGTAAGGTTCAACTTTGAATACAGAGTGTTTGTGTTAATCAGGAGGTTTTCAAATTCTGCCTTTTCTTAGTAGCATGAATAAGTCTGAATGATTTTTTTTACTAATTTTCAATCGAAAAAAAGAGTGTGACTAATATTCAAATAGATTTTTTAATAAAGTAGTAATTGTTACTTAATGGATAATGCAGATTCGTGAGTACCATAGAAAGCATCCAGCAGCTCGTGTTGTTGATGCTAATGAAGAGTATGAGGCTTTACTTAAAGAAGAACCAGTGGTTGAGTTCAGTGGCGAGGTTTAGCGCTCTCTCTCCCTTTTGCTACATATTATGTTGTTCATTCTGGATTGTGGTCTTACTTTTAGCAATTTATTGGTGTTCCATTTTCAGGAAGCCCTAGGACGGTACTTGGACCTCCATGAATTGTTCAATCAGTACATTAACTCTAAATTCGGAGCCAAAATTGAATACTCTGCTTACCTTGATGTCTTTTCACATCCACATAATATCCCTTGGAAATTAAAGTCAACGAGGTAAACTTTCCTGAATTCTCCTTTCATTCTACTGGTAGTGGTAGAGTGATTGCGACAGTTTATTTGTAATCTGTTTATTCAGCATCCTTCTACTACTGTAGCTTATTTGCAAATTTTGAATTGTGTAGGCAATATAGGGAGTATATGGGGAACTTGCTGGAGTATTTAATATACTTTTTTCAGAGGACGGAACCACTGCAAGATCTGGACAGAATATTTTCGAAGGTTTGCATACTACTTAAAGTTACTTGCATATCTTTATCCCTAGTGAGATTCTAACCTCTTTGGATGCTATTGTTCTTAATGATACACTAAGCCTATATTGTAACATGGGGTTATTGATTGGAAATATCTAATTCAGTCATGAGTCTCTGTTTGGACTATATATCCGAGTTCATTCTTAAAAGAAATTTCATGGTTCTAGCAAATCAAAATTTCTGGTGGTTCATGATAGGTTGAAGCTGAGTTTGAGGAGCAATGGGCAGCTGGTCAGGTACAAGGATGGGAGAAAAAAGATGAAGAAAATGGAGAAGATCTTGCCCAGCATACTGTGATTGATCTTGATTATTACAGCACAGTTGAAGAGCTTATGGAAGTGGGGCCAGAAAAACTGAAGGAGGTAATTATGTCTTCTCTGATCATGTCAATTTCTAGCCATTTTCTGTGTGAATGATTGCAGTATTTAGTATTCATTGCTAACAAAAATTGTGGTTGTCTATCCTCCATTAAACAAATGCATGTTCTAGTTGCATTAAATTTAAAAGTGAAAAATGAACAAACATGTTGCTATCATATTGTTTGATCTTGTAATCTGTAAACGATCATCTCTTGCTTTCCATTAATTATTTAATTTGAGAATGAAAATTAGGTGGGAGTAGGAAATCCTTTTTGTGCTGCATGTTCACTTCGAGCAGCTTTTTCTCTTTAAATTGCTGCAATTTGGTTTTTAGGATCTATTTCAATTGTATGTAAAACTATCACTTTGCCACAATTCAAGGGCATTGTTGATTGGTAGCTGCTTATGAACAACCTCATTGTTTTTCTTGGCAATTACTTGATATGTAGTTAAAATTCTTTCCCAGCAGCATAAAAGTTTGAATGAGTTCCCCCCTTTTGGCTTTCTTCTTTTACTTTAGTTTCTATTTCTTTTGTTGGTGAGTGAATTATTTATCTTTCCTCGCAGGCGTTAGCAGCATTAGGGCTAAAAACTGGTGGTACTGTCCAGCAGCGTGCAGAGAGGCTTTTCCTGACAAAGGTAATAGCACTTCAGCTCTCATACAATACCCTGATTTAATTTCTCTTCTCTTCTTTCTAACTGTGCTGTACTTCTGGTATGAGAGAATGTCCGGCTTTTATTTGGACATGAACTAAACTGGGAAATCTTCTGTATCCTTTATTCTTGCTGAAAGAACCTTGACTAGATTTAGGATGACAACTGGGTATTACCATTATTTGAATATTTTAGCTGGTTTTCAGAAATCTATTTATCAGACTCTCTTGCTACAATTAGCTCTGAGGACTCTATAATTTGGAGTCATGGTAAAAAACAAAACTTTTTTAATGGTCAAGTTAGGACTCATATCCTGATAGCTGACATTGAAGGGAAATTTAGTGCTGAAGCCTGATATAGCCTGTGAAATAATAGGATTGTCAATTGCTATGTTGTGAAAAGTTGATAGGATAACTATAGACTGGTGTAACCGTGAATATGTTTAATGTTTCTATATATTATGCAGCGCACACCTTTAGAGAAGCTGGACAAAAAACATTTTGCAAAAGGCTCTCGTGGTCCAGGACAAAATGGGTCTACTGCAGTTCCACAAGATATTAACAGTCTAAAAGATGTTGCATTGATGGAGGCCAAGATGAAGAAACTCTGTGATTTGCTGAGTAAGGTGAGTTGGTTCCTTAGTCATTAATATTTTTGATAAGTTGAATTATGAGGGAATCTGTCGCAATAGTACATTTAGGACTCTATGTATGGTCACTATACTGGATGCTATTTAACTAAATATTTCTGTGACCTGTTACAGACAATTGAACAAACAAAGGAAAATGTGGTAAAGAAACAGGCATTGACATATGAAGAAATGGAACAAGAACGTGAGGAGGTAAGTTGATCTTGAATTGTATTAACATTCCAGTGCTTCTAGTTCTAGTGCCAGGACAAATGATTTCGTTACTCATATTGGGATGTTACAAGTATAATTGGTATAATGCTAGCCATTCAACATTCTGTGGGGATGGCAGTAGGTAGAGTTTTTGAAGTGTGGACATGTCTGCAGCAGTGCAGTTTGTGTCAGGCCCTATTTTATGTCTGTAGACCTCAGTTTGGCAGTAATTAGCCATCATTTAGACAACCATCATACTTAACCAATACCTTTGAATTACTGACCATAAGTGATTGCTGTGAGAAAAGCGAAACCTTTACTGTCAAAATGTTTAGGTATCTTTATTTGGTCTGCTGTGATTACTGACCATAAATGATTGCTTTCTAACAGGAAGAGACGCAAGTTGACACTGAAAGCGATGAAGAAGATCAACAGATCTATAATCCTCTTAAATTGCCAATGGGGTGGGATGGGAAGCCTATACCTTACTGGCTTTACAAGCTTCATGGTCTTGGTCAGGTAATTTCTTCTAATTGGGTTCGGCTCCCCTCCATTACAATCCAATACCATGTTAGATTAAAGATGTGTGAAATTCATTTTTAATGGTTTAGATTAATTCTTCTCTTAATCTTCCCAACTCCATTTCCTTACATAATTTTTCCCTTAATGCTCTATTCATCTTCCCAGAATCCCCCCTCAGCCTTCCTCCTCTCTCCAACTTTCTCTCTCATCAAAATTCATTAAAAATCCTTTGTTAATCTTCCCCAACTCCATTACCTTACATATAAATTTCCCCTAATTACTTTACTGTCGAAAAAAAAATTCCCCTAATGCTCTATTGATCTTCCCATAATACTTCTCTCTCTCTCTCTGCAACTTTCTCTCATCAAAACAAATTTTAATTTTTTTAATCGGAAAAGACAATCCCTTTTTTAACAATTATTTCAATTGGAAAATACTATATTGTTAGAGTTTTTTTAATCAAATCAACATCTTTCCAAAATCATGGATTAAAACCTTTCTTCTTTGATTTTATCAACATATTGAAAAATCATATATGATTTTGGTTGGGGATAATTTCCTATAAAATCTGGTATTAGGGTGAAATTTTTTGAAAAACAATTGTTTTACACAATTTGCAAATGCAAATATGGGAGGAGAATCATACAGAACAGAAAATAATTAAGGATGAGGTTTGAACTTTGAAATAATATTGCCACGTCCATAGAGCAGAAGAATTAAGAGAGAAAAATTAGGTAAGGTAACATACAAGGGAGAGGATTAAGAGAAGAGTTAATCTAAACCATTAAAAATGAATTTCACACATGTCTTTAATCTAACATGGTATTGGATTGTAATGGAGGGAGGGTGTAATGGAGGGGAGCCGAACCTGTACCAGTTCTGTGAACTTTTCTGCATGTGCTGAGATGTCTTCACTATGAGTGCCCGATACTTCTTTATGTATCAAATTTAAAGTATCTCATGTGGATCTACTCCCTCGTCTTTTTATATTTCAGGAATTTAAGTGTGAGATATGTGGGAACTACAGCTACTGGGGCCGCAGGGCTTTTGAGAGGCATTTCAAAGAATGGCGCCATCAGCATGGAATGCGGTGTCTTGGTATTCCTAACACCAAGAACTTCAACGAAATCACAAATATTGCGGTATGTGATCTTCATATCTTGTTAAACTAATGAATTGAAAGAAGCAAAAATGGTGAAATCTTCATTGATTGAAACGTATTTATACAAGGATTAAGTAAACAGAATCGACAAATAACTAATTATCAAAACTATATCGTTTTGATATTCCTAACATATCTTGTGCAGTGATTTATTTTCATTTTCATAACTAGTTTTCCGAACGGCTGCAGTCATAAACCATTTTGTTCTCTTTGCTAATTAATTATACTTGGACATTGCAATTTGACAGGAAGCACAAGAACTGTGGGTGAAGATACAACAGCGACAAGGACTGAACAAGTGGCGCCCTGATCTTGAAGAAGAATATGAAGATAAAGAGGGCAACATCTACAACAAGAAGACATATACTGATCTGCAGCGGCAGGGACTGATTTAAAAGACTATTCTCTTGAGAATCTCTCCTTGACCCTTGAGTTTTCATAGAAGAGCATTTCACGTGCCTCACCTTGTGATAACTAGATAATGCTTTTCTTACCGATATGGGGTATAGAGGTTGAGATAGGTATTACTATTAGGATTAACTTTTGGATAGTGGAAGTCAAGGTTACGCCTATGCTGTTGTATTTCTTATTTCCAGTTCTTATTTCAGGAGTTGTTAAGTTGTGGTATGGTGTGACTATCTGTAGGTAATATAGGCTGCAAATCAAATTTTGTACGGCATGCAAACATGAAAAGGTTCTTTCTCTTGTTACAGTTATAATTGTCGTAAATAATTTTTAAGATATTTCTTAGTTATCTATTTCATTATGTTGTTGGATCATTGTCTTACGCATTTAAATTGATATTGTAGGATAGTTAAGTTTTTGATAAATTCTTTTTACATGTTTTTATAATCTTAAAATACCCTTTGGCTTCTAATTATCGACTAATTGTTTTATGATGAGTTCAACTTGCCAGTATAGTCTTTATTTTAACTATTGTTTTTGAAATTTCAAAAAAAAAAAAATGAATCTTTCTTTGTTTTTTAAGATGAACTAGAATCCAATAGAGTTAATTGTCAATTCTTGTTACTTGTTACTCATTTACAATACTAGCTTTGCTTTAGGTCTGTTTCAATTTCTGAGACTTTGAAAGTTTTTCTTCCCCCCCCCCCCTTTCTTTTAGTTTAATGAGCAAAAAGACCCCTAAACTTACACCGAACCATCAAATAAGTCTCTGAACTTTTATTCCGGCCAAATAAGTCCCTAAACTCTTTAAAAAGCCAAATAAGTCCTGTTGCCAAGGCTAAATGCTCAAACAAGGACTAAACGTTTCAAGATTTTCTCAAATAAGGATCAAAATACACAATTTCAACAAATTAAAAAACATACTTAATATTTTTTTACAAATTGGATACAATATAAGTTAATACTAGTGTGTGAGATATATATAAATTGAAAAGCACACGATAATTTTATATTACATTACGTTAAATGAATTTATTTTGATTAATAAGGTTTGATTTTTAATTAACACGATAATATCATTTTTTATCAAATTTAACGTGTATGCATGAGAAGCATTGGTTTTCATTCAAGGATTCCCTAATTTGTAAAAATTTGCCAAGTATGTGTTCTAATTTGTTGGAAGTGTGTATTTTAATCCTTGTTTGAGAAAATCTTAAAACGTTTAGTCCTTATTTGAGTATTTAACCTTGGGAACAGGGTTTATCTGGCTTTTTTAAGAGTTCGGGGGCTTATTTGGCCGAAATAAAAGTTCAGGAACTTATTTGACGATTCGGTGTAAGTCCTGGGGCCTTTTTGCTCATTAAACCTTTTTCTTTTTCGAGAAGTCCAATAAATCTCCAAGCGCCATTAAAACACAAGTTCAAACCCCTAAAGCTCTTTTCTGTTCTGTGGCATTGTTGCAATTTCTAGCTGAAGTTGGTTTTCAATTACTTAAATATATACTGTACAAATCAGGAAAGAGTTATTATGGTTACGTACAAGTTTCATCAGCACAAGATCTTGTAAATAAGAGTGCTGAGCCATTTACACCTCGGAGGACAAGCATCCTCGAGTCAACATATGTTCCGCACACAAGATTTGACAATTCAAACATTTCAGGTGGGATTTGTGTCCGAATTTCCCGAACCATGTTTCTTGCAACATCAACATTCTGTTTCAATGGGGCATCCAGATTCATTAACACCTCGATGTCATCTGGATGGAGCTTAGCCACAGGAAGACTTGATGGGAACTCCTTGAAGGGGATTGCTTTTCTCCATTTTCGACTAGATAGTTTCTCTATCAATGAGTCTTCCGGGTTTGATTGGCTAAAATAAAATCCTTCCGTTGCCTTGTCCTTTAGATATAGTCGCCTCCAAGCTTTTAATCTAGATAAAGATTTCACTTGCAATTTCCCACTGATACCTCGTTTGTCATGGGGCCAATCTTGGCCCATCATTACTGTGAAGCCGATTTCAGATGTGACAGAGAGGTTTGTGTTTAACTTAGAAGCTTTAGCAATTGTTAGATATGCATCACCAATGAGGGCACGCACAGGAGGTTGGCGAAGAGTTAAACCTATGTGCCTTCCAGTGGAGTATAACAGACGCCATTTCCCTGGCAAAAGCTCCAGCCAATTCTGCATGTTCCGAAGAAAGATGAATCACCATGCCATTTAAACTATTTGCAAGTGCAATCAATTAATGACTGTGAAGAGCGAGAAATGAGAGTAATCACCTTCGGCCTTGAATGAGGGTTCAACATCTCCATTAATTCAATAAAATGGGCAAGCCTACCACGCTAAATATGAAAAATAATGAGTTAGCACTTAGCACCTGTTTAAATTTAAAATGATGAGTGGCAACTGGGAAGCATGGATACAAATAGTGAGAAGAGTTCTAAGGATACAGTGAAAGAGTTCCCTGATATGGAAGCATTGCATCTTATATGCTTTAGCTTTAGAAGAAAAAACACTATTATCTAACCTGTGGTAAAATCAATATCCATCATTAAGCAACAGAGTGCATATGAGTGTACCTGAGGTTGGCGATAGATATACTCCTCTGTGATTCTCACTGCAGTTGACCCAAGACCCCATCTGATAATATCCATGGATGGGACCACCCTCCACCTCGGTCCACACAAAAATGGATGCCTTAGAGCTTCTAGGCAACTACAATGAATATAGTATGATACAACTTACATTAATATGCATCAAGAAGCTCATAATTGACGTATAAACCTAAATAATAACTATATGACTTTTATTGAAATACTTTTTGGGTTTTAAATTATCTAAAGAAATTCAGAAGTAAAATCCATTTTAAGTTGAAAAACCAGCAAATCTTTACATGTGATATACAAATTTAAATTTTATTTTTGGCATTTCTGAAGGCTATATCAACAAACCTAGATCAATTTTCCAATGGCATTCTCTGGCATTCAAACAGAGAAAAAGGATTCATTCACATAAATATAATAGCTACCTTATTCCTTTAGAAGGTCTGACTGCAAGCAACAAGGACAGAAGGTTCCAACCTGCACCCCAGTTTCTATCAAGTATCTGCAAGAAAGATAATCTTCTAAAATATCCTTCTAGGTAGTAAGGAAGTGCCATGTTGTGTTGTTCAAGTAAAAGACTTACCTGGAGTCCAACATTTCCAGTTGGGGAGTTCCTAGTGAGTATTGGAAGAAGAAATTCACGCAAGCATGAGGCATCATTCCCCTGTAATTGCAGATTAGGAAAATAAGATTTAATTTGAAATGGGATTCATTCAGTTGAATTTTAACAAACCCAATTTATTGGAAAACTATGGATATATTAAAAATTCTGTACGACAATCAACGGAGTAACTTCAATATTGAGATGTCATAAGATAATCTATTGAACGTACACGATTCACATCTGACTACAGCTATTAGCAAGGAAACTCTTCTTATCAACAATTTGCATAAACATGGCAGCTAATTCATGATATCTAGCAGATGAGTACCGTATAAAATTAATTGCAGCTTAGAGTCATAAATAGATTAGATCTTTTAAAGTATGATACTTTAGTCTCTAAGAATATAACAAAAGACAAAAATGTTGCTAACAATGCAAGCTAAGTTCATTGACCAATCTATATCCTACAACAGAATTAGTTCTTTCATTATGTCATAAAAAGATTGAGTTAAACAGATACCTTCATAAGGAAAGATTTGAACCTTGCAAAGATCAGGGGATCCATAAGTTCTCTTAACACCATCTTTGCCATCATAAAGCCAACACACCTTTGCAAGACATGAAATTACATGAGCTTTAAGATGATGTTTCAGATGTTAACTTAAGCTTCGGTTTTCATTTGCACCATACCTCATGTCAAAAGCAATCATCATTCGTCTCCTATCCATATTGCCTTCCAGTGCACTTCCAGTGGGACCATCCTCATAGAAGTCTGCAGCATTTCCCAGTATTCCTACCTGATAAGGTCAGTTTAAGAAGTTATGAAGTTGAAAGAAGAAGAAAGGCAGAGAAAGGTGAAAAATTATGCCATCTTATGTGCCAAACACAACAAGAATACTATAAATTCTCATTAAATCCCGTGCAAATCCTCCTCGATTAACATAAAGAAAATTGGCAACTACCTTAATATGTCTATCAACCGGGCTAATATGCACATTTTCCAGCCTTAACTCTGTATGTGCAATCCCATGGCTGTGCAAGTAATTTACCTAATAAAAGGTAATCAACAAAAGCAATATAAGTGCACCCTTTCAGAAAAATAAAATCATGAATTTATGACAACCTTCCAGAAACATGGAATACATAAATTTATGCGTAATGGAAGATAGAATCATACTCCAATTAAGAGGTCCCTCATCAATATTCTTATAAGCCGCATTTGTCGAGACACTGCAGGTCCGCCAACCGAGTCATCTCCTACCCTCCTAAGAGACTCTTCATCCAGAGCAAGAGTTGCTTCTAAAGTTGGAAGCCAATCAGACTGTTGAAGCCAATGCCTTAATGAAAAGCTACCATGGTACTGCCAAAAGTACAAAGTAGTCTCAATCTACTAGAAAGAAGTATGGAAGGAACTTGGATGGCTTCTAAACATAAGCCACCAAGGAAAAAGAATACATTCACAAGTTGGAAGTTTTAATAGATGATGCAAGATATATAAATGAAAACTTAATACTTGAAGAAGCCATCAAATAGAGGGAGCATACCCCATGGACCAGGGTGAATGAGCTGTGACCACCACTTGTTTGTGATGAGACATAACCATAAACTTGCATGGAATAAGAATGGTAGAGGATTCTGCGATGAACCAACTTTTTCAACACCTGTAGTATTTCGAATATAAGACATCACCTCAAAAATGAGAATAAACCATAAAAAGAAAAGTACACGGTTTGATGCTTTCATTCACATACCTCTATCGCTCGCCTTCCCCTACGCTGAGCTCGAGCACTAATAAGTCGTCGAAGCACAACTCTCGAGTTATACAATGGACTGCGCTTCATTAACACTACATGTTAAGATCAAATCGGCATATAATAAGTCATTATTATTCAATTAAACAAAACTAACCTGCTGGAATCCTTCGCTACAGCTTCAAAAACAACTTCATCTGCCTAGAAGAAGCCAATCAAGCACAATAAGTTTAAACTGCACCGCAGACAACCAAAAGCAAAGCACAAAGAAATAAATATCCTTCATACCCGGCCAGAAAGGCCAATGCTGACACGATCAAGAACCTTAAAATCAGACATCTTGAACCTTGTCACATGTCCTGCTTCTTCTTCACCAGAAATTGGTTTAGCTGTCGAAGCATTCCCATCTGATTCCACCGGTGATACAGGCTTTCTCAAGGATGAACACCGTACTTTCTGCAATTGTCTCCTGACGGAGCAAGGTAACTTCTGATTGAATGGTAGGCAACTAGGCCTAATAAGTTTTGTCGACAAATTGCCATGAAAATGCCATAATTCTACACTTTCTAGACTTGGAGTCATAGAAATTCCACATAACGCCATTGATCCAACCTCTAAACTCTACAAAACATCAATAATCCAAAAGTTAGAAGATTGTAGCTTTAGCAGACTGGTAAAATAGTGGAAACCAATTCGTTTAATCTCGTTGATCTGCACATCCACTCAAAAAAAATTCAATTTATCATTAATACAGCTAAAGCAAAACAATGCTAAGCCTCCGCGCTAAGTTTCTATTCTTCCATCGCCTTTCTTGCCAACCAAACAGAATATTAAGCTCTATTTGGCTCCTTGCATAATTTTTCCCTCTCTATTTTTCAAAATTCATAGGCAGAAAGAAAAAAAAAACCGTTACACTTCAAAAATTCAACTAAGCTAGTGATAATTTATCCACTCTGCAAAGTCAACGCCAAAAGATAAAACTTAAATGAACAAAATATATCGATCTAAGGAAATACGAGGTAAAATTAAATTCACCTAAAAACGAAATTGATTTGAAGAAATGAAACTGCTGAAATGGAAATTGGAGGACTTACCAGAAAGTGAGAGGAATCATGAAATTAGAATTGATGTGAATATAAGGAGAAAAGAATGCGTGAAAGTTGCGTGAGAGAGTACGCTTGAAACGTTTTGCCATGAGTTTTACTCATGTCTACGTCCGCTCTCCTGCAAATATCTCTTGCCGTCTCGTTACTTTTTTTCTCTACGGTTGGTTTTTCCCAGAATTTTCCGGTTCATGCTCTCGAGTCTTGCCACGTCAGCGCTTGCATCCCGATTCTTACACGTGATTGGCAAAATATAGAATGTATCCATTTGGATTTTGTTTGTCTTTTAGAATTTCCTTTCCTAAATGGATTTAAGAATTTTCTAATTGGTTGTATGGTACTCGTTCATTAGCTCTATTATTTAGACACACACCAACAAAATTTCATTTTCAGCATACTAATCAAATAAATCTAAATTTTGTGTTACGTTCATGACTAGTAAAAAAGTATGAGTTTATATTTGATGCACTAATGTTGTATAATGATTCCTATACACTGTCAGTCCACCAAATAATGACACCTCATTAATGAGCAAATATTAAATTTTTGAAGGTCCTCCAACATAAATATTCTTTAGTTTAATTATATTATTTTCATTTTACTATTATAAAAAAGTAACCTAATTTCGGCTTCTCTGTTTTTTTTTTTTTGGCAAATAAACGACGATAATATTATCAAACATCAGTAAAGGAAAGAAATTGTTCATAACAGAATTAAACACGATAGTAGATTTGGAAAAGACAGCATAGTTGGCAAAATAATCAACGACTTGATTTCCTTCTCTGTACACGAAACAAATCCATACTTCATCAAGCATTGATGCTGCTTCCTTGATGTCCCTCTTGAGCAGGCTCAGCACTGGAAGGATCTATTGATGCCTACAAAGCAGGTTAATAGCCGTAATGGAGTCAGTTTCAACAATAATTCTCTTAAAACCTAGCTCATTGGCTATTTGAAGTCCAAATTTAATCGCCTCTAATTCTGCAATAGTATTAGAAGCGATTCCAAGATAAATCAAGTAGGCAGATAGAAAAGTTCCCAAAGAGTTTCTAATATACCACCACACCCGGCAGGACCTGGATTTCCTTTCGAAGCTCCATCACAATTAAGTTTAATGAAAGGGGAATGTGGAGGAAACCATGAAATGGAAATCAAGTTTTCTTTCACAATACCCTGAATAGGATTAGAAACTGCAAAAGGTTTTAAAAAATAATACATCTTATGTAAAACCTCATTAACAGAGAAAGTGGCATGGTTAAAAATAAAATCATTGCGAATATTCCAGATTTGCCAAAGTAACATAGTAAGCCAACTAGTTTGATGAATCCATTGATCTCCTAAAGGAAGAAAATTTGAGTTGCTATTGAGATGTTTCAATAACAGGGTAAAGTGAAAAGATTCCATGTTCCATAGACAAGGGAGTTTAGCACGAAGAGGAGAGTAATATGAACAAAAATTCAGAATATGATTGATAGACTCAGGTTGTGAACAGTGGGAGCAATCTACAGAATCAAGAACATGTCTGTCATGGAGGAATTGAGCTGTTGGTAATCTATTGTGTGAAAACAGCCATAATTCTCTGTTCTCCTTCTCCACCAAAAATCAAAAAACTTTTACTTCTCTCCTCGTTGCTTTTTGACATGGCATCAAACAGTTTCTATTGTATTTTTTTAATTAAAAAATCCTTCCTCCTCATCATAACCATATACCAAACTATGGCTTTGATTTGAACTTCGAGGAAATATTATGGTAACTAGATTTTGGCCCGCGCTTCGCCGCGGGCTTGGATTTTTAAGTCGGTGTTGGATAATAATTGTGTAATTACTGAAGGAGGAACTCTAAAGGGAAAAAGAATTGGTATAATTATACAGAATATAAACAAAATTGAATTCAAGGATAAATAATTGAGTACTTGTAAATTCGCATTAGACAATTTAATAATGGTCGAAACAGGTTTAGTACTACTAATAAATGATAAGCACAATTGATTGTATCGGGATGCAACATTGATCGGACTTGGTACGGGAGATAACGTTTATCTTTAGTGCAAGTGCTGGCCATAGCCATGATGGTCTTGGTGTTATCATGGGCTGAAAGAATGAAATGAAATGAGCTAAATTTAGCATATATAAATAAACATCAATTGCAAGTCTATATATTATATAAAAAAAATTGCAAGTCTATACAATGGGAAATGAATGTCTATATATTATATATAAAAAAAAATTGCAAGTCTATACAGTGGGAAATGAATGCCGGTTCTCCTCTTGTTCTCATGGTTAGATCGATGCATTTGAACCTCAAGAGCAAGGGTTCGACACCTGGTGAGAAATCATCATATCACCAATAGGAAATGAATTAACTATAATTATGGTAGGTAATTGTCAAGATTATACATGGGTATGAGAGGATAAATTAAGTCAGAAAATCATTATTGAGTGTTTTTCTTGACCGAAATAAATTTTGAGGACTCTTCTATTTGATCTCCATGAATTTGTAGCTGGTCTTGAGTTTATTAACAGATGTTTCAGTTAAACTGGTTTTAAAAGGAAATGTCAGATATTATATTAATAACAAAGTTGATTGGATGTTAAGGGTTTCAAAAAGATGTATTAATGAAAGAATGCTGAGAATTTAGAAGCATAATACAGAGAAAACAGCAGTCTGATATGCTCATATCTTGGCTTCAATCTCTGATATGCACATTTCTTGACTTCACTTTTCAACTTGACTATTTGATTATGTACATGACCACTATTACCCTACAAAGAAGCAAACTCAAAAAGCAATTACATGCCATAATAGTTAATCAAAGAGCTTAAAAACATCAACTTGCAACATAGATTAGAAATGGATGCATACAATGGAAGCTTTATACTACTTTCTGCTAAACGAAAATTCAAGCAAAAACAACCAAGATGGAGAAAAAACGAAAAAAACCACCAAAATTAAGCATCACTTGCCTTCACTATTATATTCTCCCAGCATTCATCCAACAAACAGGGAAAACCAATTGTTGATCTTATTTAAAATAAAGGCTCTAACAAATGTAATTTTTCCATCCCCATTCCTTGCACCCTTGCTCTCTTTGATTAATGCACAAAATCCTTAACATTGAATCTGGAACAGAACTTTAATGAGTTATGACAAACATTTCTTAACCATTCAAAACATAGCTAGAAATAAAGATCCAATGAAGTATAGCATAATAAGTGGACATTTAGCTAAGAAAAATATTCTAATGCTAAATCCACTTCTCATTTTCCCCTAACTTCACTAACTTAAAATTGAATAATCTTGAATAATCATATGAAAAATTAGTCTTCAAGTTCTTTCTTGAAGCATATAACTTGCGGCATTCCTTTGTTGATGATACTGCTTCTTGATGCAATGGCCAACCCATCAATTTCCACCTGATTTGCAAGGAGAATACACACGAAAGAGTTGATGGTTCGTAATACTTTTAAAATGAATGAAGTTTGCATGCATTTCTTACCTTGCAAGTGTCTCTGTCATTCATCAGGAAAAAAGAACAGAGCACCAAGCCAAAGCCTTGAAGAAAAAAAGAAACAGTCTGTCAAAACACAGACAATGAAAGTATAAAGGATTTGGAGAAGGAAATTTTGAAAACGAAGTATAATTTAGCAGAATAGATGATAGATTATCTTTATCGTCAGAGATCTAGATGCTAAAACAAATATAAGCTGAGAGTGTATTAAAAGAAAGTTGAACAGTTGGAATGACAATTTTTCAAAATGAAATTGTAAAATACAATTTCTCACAGGACAAATCAAAATTGTAAAATCAAGAGGCTTGTCAGAAGCAACACCATTGATTGGTCCCAATAGTGCAAGGGCAATAATCAACAATATTGTACCAAAGATACAGCCCAAGTTGTACCAAATATGAATGCTGGTAATTAAACCATTCATGCTCAATAGCTAATTTAGACATTTCAAAGATCAAGAATTGGCTTTACAAACTTCTTCAAGTAAAATTTATTCCCTTTTCCTACCTAAATAATTCACAAAACTGAACCTAGCTTGAATGGTCATCAAAGACAAATCTATAGGCTTGTTGTCACATAATTTCAGCCATGTCTATAAAATAAAATTCCATTAAACAATGACATAACCACGCTTAGTAGTACATATACCACTAAATCTTTTAAATCTTTTTCTGGTATAATATGTAAGAGCAAGAAAATCTTCTATAATCATCAGCCAAATTAGAGCCAGATACCAAGGAAGCCATTTTTAGAACCAAAAGGCAACAATATGTAAAAGCCTATAATATATTAGGATGAACAAAGCAGAACAACACAAGCTGAACCAAAATCACAGGAAGAGAGAAAAGGGAAATGAATCACCCTAAACCAAAACACAAACAACAAACCAGAAAGCAATCAAATGAAGGTTATTGCAGCAACATTTCATGGAATAAAACCAACTTTTAAGGGAAAAAAAATGATAGCAGTATTGAGAATGGCATGCTCAACTCATTAACCCTAAACAAAAAAATTTTAAAAAAAAATACAAATGAGAATGGCAACAATCTGAAAAACACGTTAACAGGAGAGGGAACCCATTTTCGAAGTCTCCGTGGAGTAGAAGTTTCAAACAAAAATTCAATGTGAATCATCTAGCTTTAATGCAGATCTTATCAATTTACAAACTTAATATGTTAAAAATTAAAGATGCTCCTTGATCAATCCAAATAAACGGTATGCTTCTGGAAAGATATAATGAATTAATGAGACATGTACAATATGACTTCTACCCTGCACTTTGATTTAGACATAATACACCAACAATGGGAGTTATTTCATGACAATGGTTGGACGTCCCACCTAATTCAGTGATTTCAGCTTTAGCCCCTTGAAAAGAGTAGCTGGCTTTATGAAATCATGCAGTGTATTTATCTGTAAAACAATATAACATCCTTTTTTTTTCAAAAGATTGGTTGAAGTTTTCCATTGTAAATTCCCAAGAATATAAGAGAATGCATACTTAGAGCTAGCTAATTATGTGTGCACCTATTGTTAATCACACAAATCATATCTTTAAAGAACTTGAAGAAAGAAATAGAACATCAAACTTTGGCAATTGGTATTATCTTTTCAAGAGATAAATCATATAAAAATGCAACTTGACTAACCAAATTATAGAAAGATGGAAGACAATCATGTTGAGTTGTATTAACTATAGAAAAATATGTTTGATTGAGAACTTACTTTAAAACACACCCTGTTGTATTTTAAAGTTAGTTAACTAATTTCATATTAAGTAGTAGTAAATAATTCAAAAAACCCGAAATAGATAACAGCAAAAGAGAAAGAAAGGTCGCCCTATATTGAGTAAACTAAGGATGCTGTCATTTTTAGTAGTTTGATGAATTCAGAATCTTAGTATTAAAGATTCAGTTTTAGAATAAAATGCTTCAAAAACTAATTACAGCTATTAACATAAAACGAACGGGAAAGGGAAAAAAAACTTTATAAGACATAGCAGTTACCTTAAGTTCTGAATCAAGTTTTCCTACTAATGCTTGCAGTAGGGAGGTCTTTCCTAATCTTGGTGGGCCTAAAAGCAGATTCAACGTGGAGTAAGTTTCAATAGCAAACCCAAAATCCTTATCTTTAAACAGACTCCAAGAGGTTTCGATTGGACCAAAACTTGATAAATGGCTGCCTCCCCCACCAACCATACGTTCATTTACAATGCATGAATAGTGAGATTTTTCTGAATTCACGCACTGATTCTGCATTAGAACCAGTAAAAGCAATATTAAGAATGATATGAAAGCAGGTTATAGCAGATCAGTTTTGTCAAAAGTTGAAAATCTGTTTTGGGGAGCTTCAACCATATATGGTTGTAGACCATTAGCTGTATACACAAAACGGTATACAATCTGTTTCTCAAAATGTTTTGGTTGAAAACTACTTTTCATATGATTAAGTCTATATCTATATATTCACATTAAAATCATGTATTATATTCTGAAAGTAACTCAAATCTCGATCTTCTAGCATTCAAAACCATTTGATTTCTTGCATCTAAACAGGTCTTCTGCTATTTTCCCTTCCCCAAGGGACACACAAACACCAAAAGAAAAAAGGACAAGAAAAAACACATGAAGGGCCATGCAGCAAAATGGGCAGTATTAATTAAGAAGAAAATAACAAATTAATAGCCTATTTATTCATCTTAAGACAGAACTCAAAGGAAATGAGAACTCAAAGAAACAGGAAAGGAAAGAAAGATAACCTTGCGATCAAGAAAAGCTCAGCAGGGATACCATGGCAATTCTGAGCAACCAATTCAAGAAATAGCAAAACAGACCTTGAAAGAAATAGAAACCACACCTTGAGGATAACATAAAAAAGAAAGGAACAAAATAAAAGGATAACAAACCAGACCTTGAAGGAAATAAATAAGATCACCCTGGTATTTGCAGATGGACAGATGCCAGACCACTGTTGCAGGAAATCACTGCAAATTAAAATCAAAACCCATTATAAGGCTTCAAATCCAGAGGAGAAAATGAAAGAGGAAAATGGCAAAATTAAGGCCTAAAGTCTGAAATCCATGACCCTGGCACAAGAGAACGGGTCGACCCATATTTAGAGTCAAATATCTTAAGCACAACTGACATGAAAAGAGGGAACTATTTGAAAAAGGTATGCATAATTTGGAATTGAACAAAGTTCCAAATTAAAGATGATTATTTAAGCACCCAAATGGATCCAAATGTGTTGGATAAGGTAATTTTGGTAATAAAATGATGTAAATTCCACATTCTGATAAAAACATCTGAGCGTGATTATCCAAGCATCTAGCCCTGTGCAACCATATTCAAACATTCAAAGAGCTAACCAAGTGAATATACTAATTCTTCAGAGAAATTTTCGTTTAAATTATAGGGAATTTCTTTGAGCAAGCAAAGGTATAAAGAGAAATGATTAAAAAATATAAGAATTAAAAGCTTAAAGTATACATAAAAATTAATACCAAAAGATAAGAAGGAAGAGAGGCTTACCTTTTTGATTGAGGATTCACACCAATGCCTGATTGTATTTGTTCCTTTCTTTGCACGCACAGCCAAGTCTATGGATGCTTGATAAAATATTGTTGGTCATCATTCCGAGTAAGGAACAGAGGATATAGTGCAGTTGCTTCCTCTGCACAAACAGAGACCCGTCATTAAAATGATAAAAGAAATAGCAATTTATATCAAAAAGTAAACCCACAAAGGAATTAGGGAATAAAAATAAAAAATTCCAGAAAAAAAAACACCAAACCCAGAAAGGAGCAACAACCTTCAATTGAAGGAATTTTGAAGGGAATAAATAAAAGGAGATTTCTGTAAAGAGAGAAGAAATCTGAAGAAGATAATGAAGAAGATGAGAAAAGAGGGAAGGAGAAACGGAAAAAAAAACTGAGAGAAAATCGAAGGTCAGGAAATAAAAGAAAGAAGGGACTGAAAATAAATAAACTATCGACAGAATTGAATCATGAATTGAACATTGATCTGAAAACTATAGTCCATCAGAAGTACCTATCCTAGCAAGAAAGAAAGAACTTACACCATAAATCACAATATGGAACAAAGTGATAGATGTCAATAAAACAACATGTATTGAAGAACCTGAATCAAGTCAACCCAAATCTGCGAAATCAGAGAACATAAACATCAAATCCCATAAGTCTTAAGCCATTAATACAGCATTGCAAAACATTTAAGTCACTAAAAAGGCAAATCAAGTTAAATACTTATTTTCCCACCGTAAAAGGAAATCTTAAAAACAACAAAGAACCTGACCAAAGACATAAGTATTAGCGCACTCAAATAAATTGTGATTGTAGAGTTTCCTGCAAGATTTGATGAACACCTTATCGGCATGATAGTGCAGTTGATCATATATGTATATAATTTATCACTATATCTTTGAGTATTCAATGGTGTGTTGTAGAGATTTAGTCCCTTAATTAATCAAAAGTGGGGTGTAAGTTAGGCTAAAAGTCATCTACCAGACCTTAATTTATTAAACTATCACTTTATCCTTACAACCCCTTATAAAAACAGAGGCTCTGGATCCACCTGAAAACCTGAAGGGCACAATATGTGAGTAAACAAACCATTCTATTCCATCAAATGCCATCACTACACAACAATATCCACACCACTAAGCACTGAGAAAACAGAAATTGACTTAGGAACATGGAAATTGGTGGCTTGGGAAATAACGCAAACACATAGAATGTTATCCACCTGAAAACCTCTTTCAAAGCGGTCAGTCATTTCAAAAGGCCGTGTTTGGGGATAAACTAATTTTGGAAAAAACGAAAATCAATCTTAGGTAAATGCTCCAAAAATTCTGTCATTTTTTCAAATTTAGGAGACTTTGTTTTTCCAAATAAAAACATGAGACAAAGGCTAAAAAGGAAAGCTCGAAACCACCCTCTCTCATCCCCTTATCCTTAAAAGACTAACCTTTAACATACACCTTTAACATGGTAGTGTAAAGTTACAAATCTTAACCTTGCCATGATCCTCCTTTTAAATTAAAAAAAAAAACAAAAAAAAATTCTCATTTTCCCTTAACCTACACATATCGATACCACATACGAATAACAATAATCAGTTTTATTTTTGAAGTCAAATGAATCAATTAAAGGAGCAAAAACCTAACACTGATGCTTTCCCTCCAAAACTTACATTTTCAATGACACACTTACAACTCATGGTATCAACTCAGTGATACTCCAAACCCAAACACATCTCAAGTCTGAACTTTTAAAGTGTAAGAGCCTCAAAGGTCATACAAATATCGAAACCAAGAAACTAACATGCCATAGAGAGTTGACTCTTACCTTTTATAGAGATCTCTTTCGTTCTCTTGAATTGCTACACTGCAAAAACAAAAAAGGGAAATTGAGGCAATCTGTCAAACTTTGTAACCCATAAAGAAATTTCAATGAAAAAACAGAAAGACAGTGAAAAGTGTTACCTTGATTAAAAATTTGTCGAGTCCATGAAGGGAGCTCCAATTCTTTTTAACAGCATTTTTTTTACCACCTGCATAGTAAAATTGGAAAATATTGTTAGACATAAAGTATATAAATCGAAAGTGCTAGAAACCTAAATAACTCACCAATAGCTACAACTATGAAATGTGCCCTGTAGCCCTCAAGTTTAGGATGCGAATCTTCAATCCATTATTTAAGTAGATCCTATCAAGACAGAGAAAACCATATACAATACTTCAGCTATAATAGCAGATGAATTAAATAAAAGGCTAAACCTGACCCAATTTTTCACTCACGAGACCTCTATCTGCTTTAAATGTTGTAACCTCTACTGCTTTAATATCTCACATCCTGCAATGAATTACAACTCAACGTTCAAAAAAGTTTTATATAAGCACGAAAGAGTTCAAACCTCAAATGGTACTGAGTTCAAATCATTAATCAGTTCATTACCAAGATTAGCTTGGCTAAAGCTGTAAATATCAAGTTGAAGAATAAATTATTGACAAATTACATAAATTTTAAGGTGATGATGGTCATCTTGGTCACTGGCTTTCATGTTTACTCACCTGCACCATGTTTAATAACTATCATCAACAGGAAAAAATGCCTGGAAATTTGAAAGAAAATGATACAACCATAGCATCCAAACTCAAATAGGAATCTCAGAGATATCTTATTAATCATCATATGCTCATCAGCCAATAGTTAAAAAATAAGAATAATCATTAAAAAAAAGTTCAAACAGTTCGATTTAACGTTCTTAAATGAAACATTGTTTTCAAAATTGCTTAAAATAAAAATTAGTTCACAATGGAGATATCATCTCTCGTAATAGTGGCACGTCCTTTGGTGTCAAATTAATTAATTTCAAAAGGTGTAAGTTTCATAGGACTGTGCAACTAACAATGCAAGGACAGATTGACAGGGTAAAATCAACAAATATTCAGACACCCTAACCCAATAACTAAAAAGAAAGTGAATATAACAATGTCACATTACCTTCCAAGCTTCCAATAGAGTGGAATAATGACCTGCAAAATCAAACCCAAAATTAGATAGAAAACATATAAGCACAATGAAAAAAAAAAGCAAAGGGAAAAAGGAACAATGCAAGGTGACTAACCTAAAGATTCGAAGTTGCCACTGCCTCTCTCCTGATCGAAGGCGAGATTGAAATCGTTAGTGAAACTGGGAATCGGTGTGCAAGGGAACCGAGACAGAAGGGCATGAACAGATGAAAAGGGAAAAAGAGAACGGAAGAGATCGAGCAAGGGAAATCGCATGAACTGGGGGAGTAGGTGAGATTGAGAGAACAAAATCAAGTAAAAACCCCAAATTCAGGAGGAAATGAAGTAGGGAGGTGAGACTATCAGAGGGGAAAATAAAGCAAAAGCCACGAATTGAGGAGAAAACAAAGAAATTGGAGGTGGTTCGGGGCGGGTAACCAATAACCCGTTTAGACGAAATTGGACTGGAAATTGATTTCAAATCTGATCGCGCGTGGCATGCAACCCAAAATCTTTGGCGCGTGTGAATAGTGGGTTTGCTTGTTCTCCCATTAGTGTAGTTGTTTGATGAGAATAGTCAAATCACCAATAGAAATTGTTGAAAGATCAGTTAATTCAAACCCTAAATGGAGAAGGGAATCGATGAAAAAGAGAGAAACAAAAAGCTAATTAAATTTAGGTACAAAGAGGATGGAGATTGGAGAGCAAGGATACATGATAAATTTTGGGAATTGTTTAGAGACCAAGGCTTTCCAGCACAAAAATTGGTTGATGAGGTCGGATATGGAGGATGGTGATTGATGATCGGACGGCTAAAAAAAAAAAACGTTTAATGCTGGTTGAAAACTATTTACAAAAAATTAATTATGTTGGACAATTAATTGAAAATAAAAAGTTACTTATTGAGATTTATTAAAGACGGCCTATACAATTTCTACTTTTATTCATTAATGAGGTGTCAAGATTTTGTGAACTGACAATGTATGGTATAGGATCTATACACCGACAGTGCATCAAATCTATACTATATATAAAAGTACGAATAAGGGGAAACTTT